>JAPKLY010000060.1:294025-365392 GCA_026898435.1 Prunella vulgaris
TCAGTGAGCCAGAGTACGTGCGGAAAGTGAGCCCTTAGTTTCTACTCGTTTTAGTTTCTGAAAACATTTTCTCTGAGTTTGCTTAGTAAACTGGTGGTTAAGGCTGAGTGCACAGTATTAAGATTCAGGATGATTGATTCAGTCCTGAATAGAAAAACGATGCAGAATGTTCAGTTTATTATGATGACAGTTATGATCCTGAACAGAACAGTAAATCAGCACACAGGGGACATTTTAACGTGGTTCGGAGATAACCAACTCCTACGTCCACGACCTGATTTAACAGGAAGCTATCCTCAAAACCCTGAGGATAGGTACTTGGGTTTTACGTCCCAAGGGACACGAGTAGCCAACTTCCTCTCTTAGGAACTGACCCCTGGGCGTTTTACGAGTCCCAGTCCTTCTAACCAACCGATCTCACACCTTGAGTGGTTTGGTATTCTGGTTTCCAACTAAGATAGCTCTAGCAAAACAAAACAAAGCTAAATATTAGAGCTATCGATTTAAGCAAAATACAGAGTGAATCCTACTACAACACTAGGGAAATTTAATTGCAGAGTGTTGTTTATAGTATGCTTTGAATGCTTGGATTCTTGAGAGCTTTCTCTTGGAAATTTCCCGTTGGCCTTGAATGGGTGCAAGGCTCTCCATATTTATAGGCAAGATTCAAAATTGATCCGTTGGAGGAGATCAAATCAAATCTTTCCTATTTTAGGTAGATTGTAGGCTAGAAATACTGTTTGACCTAATCGCCGTGCTTATTCTGGCAAGTTGTCACATCACCTGCAACTTTTGAGACGCATTAAATGCCGCATTAAATGCTGCGCAGACTCCGTACATACGTGTCGAAAGATCATTGGCTCTCCGTTCTAACGGCTAGTTGACTTTCAGACATTTGTCCTTCCTCGTACATTCAATACTCTAAGTCTCTTGTTAATAGCTCAGTCCGAACGTGTGTCTTAATGGAGTCTTACTGACATTCTCTTTGTCTCTTGTCCCATAGCATAAATAACATTTTGCTTTGGACTTACATGATTCAGGTGATCTGAACCACGGCCTGAGTCAGGTCCTATGTGCATTCAGCACAGCCTGATAGGTTATTCAGCCCAGTATGTGTAACCTTTTTGCTTTGGACTTACATGATTCAGGTAAACTGAACCAAGGCCTAAGTCAGGTCTTAAGTGCATTCAGCACAGCCTGATAGGTAACACTTACTCTTCACTGACTCAGTTCTGTCCTGAGTATGTTTAGTGTACTCAGTAGAAGCATCAGCCAATGGTACTTCAGCATGGATCAGCAGGCTTCGTTCTTCATCTTCAGTACAGGCAGTCTTCAGCAGAACTGACTCTGACTTCTTCAGGATGGATTGCACATCAGACTTTAGTAAATTGGGTAGACTCCAATATTCTTCAGTCTTCAGCATGGTCCTCCTCTACTGAATTACTAACATAACTATCCTGAATTATTTTATCCTGAACAACTATACTTAGGCAAATTCATCAGGGGTTTTGGGATCTAATCAAAATACTCAGATTGTCCCAACAATTTCCCCCTTTTTGATGATGCCAAAACCCTTAAGCAAATTCCTATTCATCTATACAATCAACTGACTTAGTCAGTGAGAATAACTCAGTACCACCTGACAAACTAGGTACTTAGTCTATAAGATGAAAACAAGGAATGGGTTAGTACAGTTCTTGATAATGATTCAGAAAAGTAAATTCAGGAGTCAACAAGAAGTTGTACTCAGGAAAAGTAAATAACTTCATTGATTGATAAGAAAGTACAAGTATCCTGAAGCTATTACAAAATTTCTGAACAACTAGCTCCTGATCTAGTCTTCATCCTTATTCCAAGCAGTCAGTGGAATCTCGTACATCTCCAATACCCGGTTCAGGACCTGCTTCATCCTGTTCCGATCAGCAACGGCCCCGGCAGCTCGTCCTACTCTGACGACTTCTTCAGATATTGCTTTCCGGTCCAGTTGCTTGGAGTTCCTAAAGAGTGGAGGAGGGTACTTGATGAATTCCGGAGGAGCGATCTCTACACCTTCAGTGTCAGCATGTCTGATGATTTCAGCCCAGAGATCAGGGTGCTCCTGTGCCATCCAGTGATGGAGTATGACGTCTTTTTCTTCAGATAGATCGTCCCATAACCCCACCACATAGAATAGGTAGGCCCACCTATTCCGGATCGGAATCCACACCTCCAGCATCTCTATAGGAATGAAGTCTTCCACAAACTTCAGTGGAGGAGGGCCTTGATCTGAACTGACCACCATTTTCCTCTGAGCCTTTATCCGAGATCCAGAAGACACAGATTTCTTCTTCTGAACATGCGAAGTCAGGTACTCATTGGACTCCTTCAGGCGCTGGATCTGACTGAGGAGCGAAATCTCCTTCATTTTTGCTATCTTTTCAGCTTCAGTCATCACCATTTTCTTCTGAGTGGTCAGCCCAGTTTGCATTTGCTCCTCCATTTCCATGTACAAAGGTTCCAGAGCAGGATCCTCAGAAGACCTCAATCTCTTCGGCTCTGAACCTTCAGCAGCTTCGATGGCAGCAGTGACGGACCTTGTCCTCTTCCTTTCCGCCGCTTTCAGTTCAGGGGGGAAGATTTTCTTCTTAACTTTCCCAGTTGTAGCAATTTGCTTCTTCCCTTCTTCCCCCTTTTTGGCATCATCGTCATTAATACGTTTAACAACTTCATCCACTGACTGCGCCAAAGGATTGAACTGACTATCCATCTCAGTCTGCTTGACCTGCAACTGCCCAATCTGCCCTGCCATCCCTCTCAGGCCGACACTGAGCTTATCAACGGCTGAATTGTGTGCAGCCTTTAGTCAACCCTCGAAGTTTTCCATCCTGTTGTCTAGGGCAGATGTAATTTCCACCTTCTCCTGTGCAGACCTCTCACTCAGCAGCTCCTCCTTCAGTTCAGCTTTCAGCTTGACCAACTTCTCATCAACCAGTTGCTCAAGTTTCTCAGATAATTGTTGATCCAGAAAAGTGGCAAGCTTAGTCTCTTGCTGAGTCTGCACATCAGAGACCATTCGATTGTAGTTCTGAATGGCCCCTTTGGTTTGGTCAGAAATAACAGTAAGGTCTACATTGATTTAAGTCCGAACTTCCCCGAGAAGGTCTATTGCGGCATGCATATCTGTGGCCATATCATTCAGGTCACGGTCCAGTCTATCCATCTTTTTGTTCAGCATTTTAGAATTTGTACCAACCCTACTTGCTTTTCGCTCAACGAGAATTACCCTCCTGTGCAGATTGCCAAGAGCTCGTGAGGAAATCTAAAGATATAGAGATTCGGGTGTGGTCCATTTTCCTCTGACTCGGACCATGCCTGGTGGACCCTCTCCTGAAGCCTCCGCAATCCCGGGTCCCAGGATTGCTTCATCAGCCGGTGCACTGACTCCCTCAGTGCCACCTTACTGATCATCATCAGCAATCACCACCACATCCATCTCAGCTTTCTTCTCCTCTCCCTTCTCTTCCTCAGCTTTCTGAGTTTCAGGCTCAGGATAAATTCGGCGGACTGTTTTGATAAAATCCACCATCTTAATCAAATGATGTAGAGAGTTTACATCAAAATGATCAAAAAGGGCGGCTTCTAGCTCTGCAATGCAGTCCCATCCTCTGGACACTCCTAGCTGACTGAGCTCAGACCATGTGGCGTTTTTTATCATGGTAAAAGTGCGGAGTTGCACCACTGCCTCCTTCTGAGCTTTATAGAGGTCAGGAAACCTTCTCTCCACCATTTCAGTTGCCGCTCCCCTTGCTACAATCTCAAAATCTGATAAATTGTTCACATCGGGCGCAGGAAACGGCCTTGGGGCTTCAGCCTGAACTGGTTCAGCACCCTCCTGCTCAACTTCTCCTTCCTGAGCAGGTTCCACCTGATCCTTTTCTGAACTCTGATAGGTTGAGGCAATGTTGAGAATCAGTTGATCAGGAACAGGGGATGCAACATCCGGAACAGACGTAATGGGAGCAATTTCAAGCGCTGTTTGAGCCGGTTCCCTCTCCGGAGTTGCATGCTGAACAGCTTCTTCAGCCTCTCTCTCTTCCATAAGCTTCTTCTCTCGCTCTTCCACGAGCTTCTTCTCTCGCTCAGCTGACCCTGAATATAGAAATTTCAGTTTTTGTTGCTTGGGTCCTGAGGGCTTAGATTTATCCTCCGCTGGCTTTGCTGTATCGGACTCTGAAGATTTGCCTGCCTGAGCCTTGACTCTCTCAGTCATGCTCGCCTGGGCCTTCTTCTTCTGAGTCCGTGGTCTTCTCCTGGTGCCAGCATCACTGGAATAGGCTCTGAAGAGATCTGTTTTGGGTGGAAGCTCAAGGGACTGGGCTTGATCTACGTCCCCGAGGTCCAGGGTCTCCAAAATCAGTAAGATTTTGGTGCCAAAATGCATCTTGGCCTCGAACATCGCCTGACCCTATGGCGAGTAATTGATTTTACTGGTCTCAGCTACCAGCATTTGGAGAAAGTACTCCTCCCAGTCAAAATTGTGCATAGAGGCGTCAGAGATTGCCATCATCGTGTAAAGCTTTGGTTTGGAGATCTGCTCCAATCCCCCGGCAATCCCCATCACTCCCTGACTTGTCAGGTCGAAGAAGTGACGGTTCTCAGTCCTCAGGTCTGATTTATTGAGTCCCGACTTCAGGACGACATCCCCATCACATAGGGACTGGAGAAAGTCCTTCTCGTTCCCAAACCCATAGTCCACCGGGCTTCGTCCAGAGCTGGGAAGATTAAACACCTCCTTAATCTTCCTCCTGATGTTGAGGGTGACCCATCTCCTGGTCATCTCCTCCTCACCATCCTTCCCCTTTACACAAGTGGTCAGGGGAATACATGTTTCCCACTCCTGGGAATCCTTGTTCTGCGCCATCTTTAGGTAGAAAGCAGCAACAAGTCGCGGGTGGAGTCTCTGAGGTCTTGCTGTAATAAATTGCAGAAGACCTGCATCATTATATAAATCCCGCACAGGCAAGATGTCGGGGTGCTGAGAGTAAAAATCCCCAAAGGGTTCATAATGGATCTCATTTCTTAAATGGAAAAGATTTCCAAAGAAAGAATCTACAGATGGAGAAGCCATGGAAATAATATGAAGAGGATAATAAAATCGGTTTGCAGAGAGAAATATGTTAAGAAAATATTTGGGTTCATAAAGATTTTAATAGCACAATCTTCCCATATTTATACAAAAATTTGGTTTGAATCGGATGGCTCAGTAAGTAATGACTTATGGGATTCAACGATTAAGATTAAAACGCAAAATGCATGTAGACTCTTCGGTTTTTCAAAAGTAATTGGTCAAACTTTATCAAAAACTATTCCCGCCCACAGTGCATTAAATGCACATTAGAGCATGTCCGTATTTAATTCAAATAAATTGTATTAAATAATAACCGAATATTAAATGAATGGCTGGGATCAAAAGGTAAATTAAATTGATTGGACAATACAGCAGACAGTATCAAGGAAAATGCACGTAAGATCAGATGACTAGGTAAAAATCAGGAAACATACCAGTCAGTCAGATTTGTATTCTGACTGATACCACATGTGACCTATCAGGGTGACAAGCCTGAATTCAGTGTCCTGATTCTTAGTCAGTCTATACTGATTATCCTTTTCTGCTGAATGTTCCCCATACAACCATTCACATTCTCTCTGAGATTCCTTCATCCTGAGTCCATATGAGTTATTCCCCCTGACCTTGTGCATTCTGATCAGAGATTCAGATAGAATCTCTTAAGCCTGGGTCAAGTAGTCCTAACTCTACTGACAACTCAACAAACCTGGTTTCAGGCAAAGCCTTAGTCAGGATGTCAGCTCTCTGTTTTTCAGTAGGTACTCTCTCCATCCTGATGTCCTTCTTCTCAACATGATCTCTGATAAAGTGATGCCTGATGTCTACATGCTTACACCTTGTGTGTAAGACTGGGTTTTGGGATATGGCAATGGCACTATTATTGTCACAATAGATTGGGACTTCAGTGGCCTCTATTTGGTAGTCTCTCAGTTGTTGTTTTAGCCAAAGAATCTGAGAACAACAACTGCCTGCCGCCATATACTCAGCCTCAGTAGTAGACGTTGCAACACTGGTTCGCTTCTTAGAAAACCAAGAGATCAGTTTACTCCCTAGAAACTGACATGTGCCTGTAGTTGATTTCCTATCAAGTCTACAGCCTCCATAATCAGCATCTGAATAGCCAGTCAGTTCTAGGTTGTCATCAGAGGGATACCAAAGTCCTAGATTGACTGTACCTCTCAGGTATTTCAGTATCTTTTTGGCACTCTCTAGATGACTCTTCTTTGGATCAGACTGATACCTTGCACAGACTCCAACTGCATAAGTGATGTCAGGACGACTAGCAGTCAGATATAATAAAGATCCTATAAGTGCCCTACATTCAGTCTGATTTACTGAGACTTCTTCTTTATCAGGATCCAGCTTTTCATTTGTGTTCATGGGAATACGTGAGACTTTGCTGGACTGAACTCCAAATTTCTGAATCAGGTCCCTCGCATATTTGGACTGATTAAGGAAAATTCCGGAGTCAGTTTGCCTTACTTGGAGACCCAGAAAGAAATTCATTTCTCCCATCATAGACATCTCAAATTTCCCAGTCATCAGCTTGGAGAATTTCTCACAAAGCTTCAGATTAGGAGATCTAAATATTATGTCATCCACATAAATCTGAACCAAGAGAATGTCCTCCCCTTCTGAAATCCGGAAGAGGGTCCTATCCACTGTTCCTTTCACGAACCCGTGGTCTATCAGGAATTGGGATAATGTATCATACCAAGCTCTCGGAGCTTGCTTCAGACCATAAAGAGCTTTCTTCAGGTGATATACCTTATCACCAACTTCGAAACCCGGAGGTTGCTCAACATAAACTTCCTCGTTCAGTACACCATTCAGAAAGGCACTCTTTACGTCCATCTGATACACTTTGAATTTCCTGAATGTTGCATATGCCAGAAATAACCTGATTGCTTCCAATCTTGCGATCGGAGCAAAAGTCTCATCATAGTCGATACCCTCGGCCTGAGAGTAACCCTTTGCTACTAGTCTGGCCTTATTTCTGACAACAACATTCTTTTCACCCCTCATGTTCTTGAAGATCCACTTGGTGCCAATAACATGTTGACGCCTATGTCTCTCAACTAACTAACAAACCTGATTCCGCTCAAACTGATTGAGCTCATCCTGCATGGCTAAGATCCAGTTTGGATCAGCAAGAGCTTCTTCTATGCTTGTAGGTTCCTGATCACTCAGGAAACAACAAAACATAGTGCTTTCGCCAAAGGACAACCTCGTCCTGACCCCCTCATTGATATCACCAATGATATCAGCCAATGAGTGATCATCTAGCCACCGCCTCCTGCTGACTGGAGCACTGGGAGCTACTGACGTTCCATCGCCTGATCCTGAAACATTAGTCTTGACAATAATAGGCAAAGAAGCAGAACGAGCAAGAACAGGGGATACTGAGTCATTTCCTGAGGGTTGACCAATATCAAAGAAATTGTTTCCCCCTACAGTGTTGGACTCAGTAACTGTCTCAGGTGCAGAAGCATCATCACCGACAGTGCATACCTCAGGTTGAGTCTGTCCCTCCGTCTGAGACTCAACATTTTCCGAGGCAGGGGCTTACTGAGGGTTGGCCTGAAGTTCATCCTGATCTTCATCATCATCATCCCATCCCTTGGGAGCACTGACAAGTTTGATCTTCAATTCAGGATTCTTCAGACTCAGTCATGTTACCCTTTTGGTAATTCCCTCAGTGTTAGGACTTGGAACCTGTTTCCTATGCACTGATGCAGTCTCATCAAACACAACATGAGGTGTTTCCTCCACACAAAGGGTCCGACAGTTATACACCCTGAAAGCTTTACTGACTGAGGAGTATCCTAAGAAAACTCCCTCATCAGATTTGCTATCAAAGGCTTTCAGCTAGTCTTTCCCATTGTTCAGGATGAAACACTTACACCCAAAAATATGGAAATAGGAGATGCGAGGCTTCCTCTTATTCCAAGTTTCATAGGGTGTCTGAGCATGTTGTTTGTTCAGTATAGATCGGTTCTGAGTGTAGCAAGCAGTATTGATTGCTTCAGCCCAGTACTTCTTGGGCAGTCCTGATTCAGCCAACATGGTCCTGGCAGCTTCCTTCAGAGTCCGATTCCTTCTTTCAGCTTCCCCATTCTGCTGAGGGGTCCTGGCTGCAGAAGTCTCATGAGCTATACCATGGTTAGTACAAAAGTCAGTTATAATAGAGTTTATAAACTCGGTTCCTCGATCTGATCGGATCCTGACTATGCTCTGACCCTGTTCAGTACTCAATTACTTGAGTAACTCTGGAAGCTTGACCTGAGTCTCCTTTTTGTTCAGCAAGAAAATAACCCATGTGTACCTGGAATAATCATCAACAACAACAAGGGTATATTTCCTACCATTTATGCTGACAGGAGTAACTGGACCAAAGAGATCCATGTGCAGGAGCTGAAGCACTCTGTCAGTGGAGAAGGCTTCGTTCACTTTCAATGAGGCTTTGGTTTACTTGCCTTCCTGACATGCTCCGCACACGTGGTCTTTGCTAAAAACTTCATTAGGCAGACCATCTACAAGAGAAAGTCTAGAGATTTTGTTAATAATCTTGAAGTTTAAGTGACTCAGATGTTTATGCCAAAGCCAACTGAGCTCTAAGGAGCTCTTAGCGACCAAACAAGTTTCAGGAGAACTACTCTTAAAATCAGCAAAATATACATTCCCCCTCCTGATACTTGTATTCAGAACCTGCAGTGTAGATTTGTCCTTTACAAGACACATGTTAGATGTAAATTCTACACTATATCCTCGGTCACAGAATTGACTAACCGAGAGTAAGTTATGTCTCAGTCCCTCAACATATGATACATTCTGTACACGGACAGAGTCAATAACAAAGGTTCTGAATCCTCTGGTGAAACCCTTAGAGTTATCACCAAAGATTACCTGCGGGCCTTCCTGAGCTACATAATCCTGAAGGAGATCAAGAAATCCGGTCATGTGCCTGGAACAACCTGAGTCCAGGTACCAGTCCTTCATCAGATCCTCCTTCCTCTTCTTGTAGCCCGCAGCCACCTGAAAAGAATCAGGCCTCAGGTACCCATCACGTATTGGGTCCTACTGAGTCAGCCATACCCTTCGGGATCTAGATTTGTTTAACAATTCTGATAGCATCAGAAGTATAAACCTGTTTCCCTGAAATATCAACATACACAGTTCTCTTCTTCCTTTGTGCCTGGGAAGTTGAGGGTGTATGGGTGTCAGCTTGAGGTACAGGAGCCCTATATTGATTCCTGGGAGTGGGCCTCCTGTTCCTCCTTGGCCTGGGTGCATTGGGCTAAGTTTGATCCCTAGAAGGAGCAGCTCGGGCCTGACCTTTTGGCACTTGAGGTCTAGCCTGAGTGTTTCTGGAGTCAGGTCTCCTTTGCCTTTCAGAGGCCACCTGGTTTGTCCTTCTCCTTTGAGGATTACGACGCTCCTGATGGGCTCTATGCCCTGTCTGAGGAATCTGGACCTCAGTAGTCCTTGGCCTTGCCTGAGGCCTCCTCTGTCCTGAGTTTCTTCTGCTCTGAACATTTCTAGGCTGGGCCTGAGAAGTGCTAGGAGCAGAATTCTTCCCAGATTGAGGATTCCTAGGCTGAGCCTTGGAGTTCCCTTGATCTGTCTTCCTTGACTCAGGATGAGGAACCTTGACCTTTTCCTTAGGTTTTGGTTTTGGTTCCTCAGTCCTTTGCCTGACAGGTTCAGCAGGCATTTTCTCCTTCCCTTTGCCTTTATTCTAATGAGCAACACTTGAGCTCTTGTCATTAGTTAGGGCAGGGACAAACTTCTTCTGAGAGTTGCTCCCTGAAGCACCTCTCTTCTTCTTGCCCTGTAGGTCTTTTGAGGCATCATAGCCTAACCCAGCTTTAGCACCATCAGTCAGCTGAGAGAAACTTGTCAACTCATCAACCACTTGGGTAGATGTGTATAACTTCTTCAGCTTAACCTCAAGATGTCCTTTTGTTTCTTTCAGGGCCTCAATTTCAGTGGTGTACTGAAGCACCAACTCTTTATGAGCTCTCTCTTTTGAGATCAGCTCAAGATCCCAAGCAGTTTGCTCAGCACAGAGGCGAGCTTCCCACTCAGTTTCGAACATCACTCTCAGAGCAATTCGCTCAATTATCAGTTGTTCCTGAGCAAGGAACAGATCAGTGTCACGAGTCTCAATCAGCGAGCTGATTACACCCTTCAGTCTTTCTACCTCCAGTGGAGCTTCATCATGCTTGTTCCGAGCATGAAGTAGCTCTTCCTGAAGATGTACTAATCTGAGGGCTTCCTCAGTATCTCTTACTCTGAGAGACTCAGTTAACCGATCGTTCTCATCACTCAGTTTTGCATTCACATCCACTGTATGAGTATGAGTCTCCTGCAGCCTTGAGAAGTCAATCATCAATTGCTCTAGGGCGAGCTGAAGATCGAGTTCTCCTGCTGAGTCTGAGCTAAGCTCATGTACGTGATCAGGAGAAGAGGCAGAAGAACATACCTCATCATCTGCCATCAGGCAGAGGTCATCATACTCTTTATCGGAGAATAGTTCAGGGGACCGGCGTCCTGGGCCATCTGAATCTGAGGAATCCTCAGCAAGCAACGCTCTCTTGTCTGATGCCCTGAGCTCTCTCTTGGCTCTCCGATCCTCTCGCTCACGAGTACTGAGCTTCGGACAATCATACTGATAATGTCCGGTCTTTTTGCAGTGGTAGCACTGATCTACATCAGAAGCAAACTTCTTGTCAGTGTACCTTTTGTCAGATGACTCCCTCCTGCTCCCTGATGATCGTTTAGGTTTGGAGCTGGATCTTCTGGGCTCATCATCTCTTCTCTTCTCATCTCTTCTCCGCTCAGGCTCGTTGCGATCCCTCCTGGAATCTGAACCCCTCCTTTCTTCTCTTCGGGGGCTTGATCTCCTGGGGCTGGAGTACCTACGATCACGGGCGTCAGTATAAAATTTCTTATACCTTCCGAATCGAGAGTTCAGTTTCTCGAATCGCCGTGCCATCAGGCTGTACTCCAAGGCTAGCTCATCTTTGTTCATGACCTTCAGAGACTTGGAGCCAGATCCAATCTCAAGCTCAGGAGTAGCTTTAAGAGCCACGCTCTTTTCCTTTTCAGATGTCTTCTCCTCACTAACTTCCTCACTGACAACACCCATCTTCTTCCTCTTATCGAGGTCGAATTCCAGAGCCTTTAACTCTGAGTATAGGTGAGAGTAAGTAATGTTTGTAAGATCCTGAGTGTTTTTCAACAAGATTACTCCTGTGTCCCATCTTTCAGGGAGACAGTTTAGAATTTTAGAAGACACCTCCCTCTTGGGAAACTCCTTCCCAAGGGTTGCTAGCTCATTCATCATCTTAATGAACTGAGCTTCCATCTGATCGATGGATTCACCATCTAACATCCTGAAGGCCTCAAAATCCTGATAGCAAGATCTCTCTTGTTCTCCTTGATCTTTTCTGATCCCTCACTCATCTCCCTCAAGGTATCCCAGATTTCCTTAGCTGTCCTCAGGTGCATGAGTCTGACCGAATTCTCGTAAGAAATGGTGTGAAGTATAATGTTCTTAGCAACATTAACCAGTCTGATTTGCTTAATCTGATCAGAATTAAGCGCGGACCTCTCCACTTCTTCATCTCCGGCGGCTGGAACAGGGACATTGCCAGCAGCAGGCCAGGTCGTCTGAAGATTCCTCATAAATCTGATCGGACCATGCTCAATCACCTGGGGCATCTGATCATGGATGGAGTAGAGATGTGCAAGTACCCTGAATTTCCAATAGTCATAATTGTCAATAGAGAATTCAGGAAGATTGCCCTCGAGGCCTTTAGAACCGGATGCCATGATATGTAGTTTTTCAGAAACAAGATCTATTCAGTAGACCACCAAAAGTTTCTCCTCAGAAACTGTTGGTAAACAAAGTCAGTGGTCTTTTGAACCACTGCTCTGATACCACTTGTTGGTCCCGAAACGAGTATAATCAGTATATGGGGGGGAATACACTGATGTCAGATTTTTCTGAAAGACTCAGAAAAATGCTCTAACACTCTCAGTCAGGATTTCCTGAAGTACTCGGTATGCTGAAGGTCCTCAGGGGCAGCAGGGACGGTTGTTGGTCCCTAAAGAAGACTTTGAGTCTTCTTGTTTTGAAAACAGCTGACTTTACAATCAGCTGAGTGCGTAGTGATTTTGTGTGCGGAAACGTTTTAAATTAAATCCTTTTAATGAAAACCTTTTATTTAGTGCAGCAAGTAGGAGCAATTAAAATAAAGCAAGTAAAAGACACGAGATTTATAGTGGTTCGGACCAACTGTCCTACATCCACTCTCCTCAAACCAAATTGGACTTGAGGGGCTATCTACTCACTTACTAACTTCCTTCCTTACAACTTTCAAGAGAAAACTCTCTTACAACTCTTGTTAGTGCACACTTGCATCTAACTTCTAGACTTCTACAAAGTCTTTACAAATGATAAATAAATATGTAGGGTTGTTTGAGTACAAAGAGAATTGTGTAGCGATTCTACTAGTTGATCTTGTGTAAAACTTATATAAATCTTCTCTATGGTACTCATATTTATAGGTGTCAAATACTAGCCGTTAGAGTTGAATAGAATTTGAAATCCCTATAAATATGTAATCAATCAATCAAAGTGATTGATTGATTCTTGATCTCCAAGTTGAAATCTTTCCATCTTGTCTTTGATCTTCAATCTATTTTGACTTGATTGATTTCCTATGATTCTGGAAATCATGTTGCTGTGATCTTGTCCCCTTGACATGATTGACTTTCTGTAAATAGATCTTCTATGCAACAACTTCAGACGACCTCAGCTGCTGTTGGTGGTCCTCGTCTGATATGTTCAGGGCTCAGCCGGTATGTTGAGTCATAGCTGTCCTGAACGTGTCTCAGCTGATCTGGGTGCTCCTCTGCGGATTTTGTCCTCGTCTGATTTCAACACCTCAGCTGGTCAGCTGACCTCCCAAGATCATCTGGTTTTAATGGCATCAAAACATAAGGGATTTCCCAACAACGGTTCAGTAATGAGTCAGATGAGCTGAGTGTGAGTAAAGTGCTTTGGAAGCTCAGTAGAGATTACAAACCTACTGACTGCTCGGAAGCGGGTCAGTTGGACTACTATCTCAGTGAGCCAGAGTACGTGCGGAAAGTGAGCCCTTAGTTTCTACTCGTTTTAGTTTCTGAAAACATTTTCTCTGAGTTTGCTTAGTAAACTGGTGGTTAAGGCTGAGTGCACAGTATTAAGATTCAGGATGATTGATTCAGTCCTGAATAGAAAAACGATGCGTAATGTTCAGTTTATTATGATGACAGTTATGATCCTGAACAGAACAGTAAATCAGCACACAGGGGACATTTTAACGTGGTTCGGAGATAACCAACTCCTACGTCCACGACCTGATTTAACAGGAAGCTATCCTCAAAACCCTGAGGATAGGTACTTGGGTTTTACGTGCCAAGGGACACGAGTAGCCAACTTCCTCTCTTAGGAACTGACCCCTGGGCGTTTTACAAGTCCCAGTCATTCTAACCAACCGATCTCACACCTTGAGTGGTTTGGTATTCTGGTTTCCAACTAAGATAGCTCTAGCAAAACAAAACAAAGCTAAATATTAGAGCTATCGATCTAAGCAAAATACAGAGTGAATCCTACTACAACACTAGGGAAATTTAATTGCAGAGTGTTGTTTATAATATGCTTTGAATGCTTGGATTCTTGAGAGCTTTCTCTTGGAAATTTCCCGTTGGCCTTGAATGGGTGCATGACTCTCCATATTTATAGGCAAGATTCAAAATAGATCCGTTGGAGGAGATCAAATCAAATCTTTCCTATTTTAGGTAGATTGCAGGCTAGAAATACTGTTTGACCTAATCGCCATGCTTATTCTGGCAAGTTGTCACATCACCTGCAACTTTTGAGACGCATTAAATACCGCATTAAATGCTGCGCCGACTCCGTACATACGTGTCGAAAGATCATTGGCTCTCCGTTCTAACGGCTAGTTGACTTTCAGATATTTGTCCTTCCTCGTACATTCAATACTCTGAGTCTCTTGTTAATAGCTAAGTCTGAACGTGTGTCTTAATGGAGTCTTACTGACATTCTCTTTGCCTCTTGTCCCATAGCATAAATAACCTTTTGCTTTGGACTTACATGATTCAGGTGATCTGAACCACGGCCTGAGTCAGGTCCTATGTGCATTCAGCACAGCCTGATAGGTTATTCAGCCCAGTATGTGTAACCTTTTTGCTTTGGACTTACATGATTCAGGTAAACTGAACCAAGGCCTAAGTCAGATCTTAAGTGCATTCAGCACAGCCTGATAGGTAACACTTACTCTTCACTGACTCAGTTCTGTCCTGAGTATGCTTAGTGTACTCAGTAGAAGCATCAGCCAATGGTACTTCAGGATTGACTTCAGGATGGATCAGCAGGCTTCGTTCTTCAGCTTCAGTACAGGCAGTCTTCAGCAGAACTGACTCTGACTTCTTCAGGATGGATTGCACATCAGACTTTAGTAAATTGGGTAGACTCCAATATTTTTCAGTCTTCAGCATGGTCCTCCTCTACTGAATTACTAACCTAACTATCCTGAATTATTTTATCCTGAACAACTATACTTAGGCAAATTCATCAGGGGTTTGGGATCTAATCAAAATACTCAGATTGTCCCAACAGCCTCTAAAGTCCAATTAATTGTTTTGGATCTTTAAGTCCAAGATATCAAGCCCGATCTTTAAAAAGCCTAAGAAAACAAATCTTCACAAATATCCTTGTCGATTATCAAATCTGGCATCTTTTGGGAATATTCCCTAAATCACATCTTCCAGCCCATCAACTCTGGCCCGTAAATCTAGAATTCTACACCTATAAATAGGGTCTCATTCTAGTCAATTTTCATACACAAGATGATCAAGAAGATCAGAGGTCGTAGAGGAGGATCAACTCGAAAGATCCAAGACTTTTAGCATCCTTGTAGATTCAAAAGCGTTCTTCGCGGCTTCAAGAGAGTTCTTTGAGTTATTCATCAACAAAGGCATTTTGATCCGGGATCAAGGTGTGAAGCCTCCGATCGATGTTCTTCAACAACGTCGGCATTCGATTTAAGAAACACGGCGCGAAGCCCCTCCAATCAATGATCATCCACAAGTCGCTAATAACAACAATTCACAAAAAGGAGTCAAGAAGATCAGCGCTTAGAAAGAAGCATCAAGATCCAAGACTTCGGGCATCCTTAAAGATTAAAAGGCGTTCTTCACGGCATCAAGAGCATTCTTCGAGTTCTTCATCAAAAAGGCATTTTGATCCGGGATCACGGTGCGAAGCCTTCGGTCGGCTTTCTTCATCAACAACAACGTTCTATTAGAGAAACATGGCACGAATTCCCTCCAATCAACGATCACCCACAAGTACTCAACGACAACAATCAACACTACTCATCTTCAACGACACCCCCATAGGGAGTCCAAAGGTGAACACTCAAAAAAGTCCTTCCAACAAGGCAATATTAATTTGAAATAAGTCTTTACTCCCTCAAATTAATATCAACTTTAACATCAAACTCGGACCCAACTTCAAGAATCAACAAAGTCCTTTCACAAGGCAACATTAATTCAAATTAAGGCTCAACGCCCTAGAATTAAACGTCCAACAACAAGGTCAACTCTGGACCAGCTCCGACAAATCAACAAAGTCCTTCTAAAGGCAACGTTAATTCGAAACAAGACTCAACATCCTCGAATTAACGTTCAACTCCAAAGTCAACTCTGGACCAGCTCCAACAAATCAATAAAGTCCTTCCATAAGCAACGTTAATTCGAAACAAGGGTCAACGCCCTCGAATTAACGTCCAACTCCAAAGTCAACTTCAGACCAGCTTCGAGAAACTCGCAAATCAAGTCAAGACTCGAAGAGAATAATCAGAGAATCAAATAGAGTTTGGACCTATACTATTGCATGATTTTAAATTCATAAATATTCTTTGTAATTTTCCTTTCCACATTATTAATAAAGAGTTATTAATTTTTGTGAAGAAATTCGCAGGTTACAGATACTAAAACTGAAAAATTCATTTCAAAAAAATAAAAAGTAGATATGGGATTAAAATTAAAACGTTCAAGAAATTAATGGACTAAATCTTTCCAAAATGGGAGGCTTCCAATATATTTGCAACATTGTATCCTTATGGTTTTCAATTTTCCATCAACGCTCCTTAATTTATTAAATATTAAAAATACACCCGAAATTTCTAGATTCCACCGGCTTCTTCGTTGCCTCCCTATATAAAGAGGGGGAAACCCTATTTATTCTCAACACAAGCGCATCCTTTCCACATCTAAATTTCTATAGCAGCGCCTCCCTTGCTTCACTCTCCGACTATTCGATTGAATGTTTATGCTGGAGAGTGAGGTACATTTCTCATTTGGTTTTATTTTTTAATCCCAATTCTTTCCAAATCTACTCATTGATTTGCTCTAATTCGATAAAATCGAGGCTGTTTAGTTTCAAGAATTGCTAATTGATTTCTAATGTTATGATTATATATATATGTAGGTATGGCTAAATCGTGTCATAAGAGAAAACAAGAGTCTATATGTTTAATTAATCTTTGGATACATTAGTAGATTCATTTTCTAAGGTAGATCTAAAAATCTGTATTTTGATTTAGTATTTCTTTTTTGCATTTTCTGTTCTTCCTACACTTCTTTATTTTTTTTATTAATGGTGTTGATGTGATTGTGCATTGATGCTTAATTTATTTTTCCTTTTTTTGTTTTTTATTTTTGTGGAATGCCCTTAGTTCTATCAAATTGTTTTAATTATATTGGTGTTTTTCGCAAAAAAAATAAAATCTCTTGATTTAGTATTTGTTTTTATAATTTTCATCAGCTTGGATTTATACTTTCACAATTGGTGGGAAAAGTTTTGGGGTGTCCAAAGAATTCCAGGTAACGGCTTGTGATATATTACAAATCTATGTCAATAGCCTTTTTTTTTATCACATTTAGAAACATTATTTTACTTCATTCAAGCCCTTGATTTTAAGTAATATGTGGTAACTGGTAAACGTAACTTATGGACAATATAAATCAACTTTTCATCAGATTTTGGTCCCAATTTTTTTTTTTGATATTGTCCAATTTTAGTCCCTCGTTAAACTAGCTTATTCTATAATTGGTGCAAAGTTGATTGCATAATTTTGGTTGACTATTCATTTTATTCTGGAGGGGTTGATCACTCATATTCTCTCATAAACTCAAAAAAATTGTCTCTGGTATGGTTGCTATTCAGTTTTCAAAATATTGATTGTCAATCTCAAATGGTGACTGAGTTAATATTGATTGGAATGGTGCACCCAACTGAGTTAATTAGTTGGATAAAACACAAAAATTCAACATTTCATTACAAAAGAAATTATTTGAAATATACCTAATTAAAATTTTAAGAAGTAAATTAAATATTAGTACAATAATACTCCATTAATTATTCTTTTTCTATCTTTTATTAAATAAAAACATCATGTTACAAAAATAATAATAATAAAGATTTAAACATATATACTTCATACTTGACATTAGTATTATTTTTTCATCATTTAATTATTTAATAAAATTTCCATGTCAGTGTTCACATGTTCCCAGCAATTTGCATGCAAATGCATCTCCCTAATTTTATTTCATATAAATTTATAAATGCATCCCTATAACTAATGGTTTTTTCTATAGAATGCCCTACTCTACTCATCTTCCGTGAGAATGCAGTATCACCAGACTCTGCTCATCCACTCGCAAACAAATCTTTCCAGATTCCATATATTCGATTCCATCCTTGGAACGTTTGTTGGAGCACGGCAGCATTTTGATGGGCAACCAAGTAAAAGTTAATTGGGGGTGCTTATGCGCCATTACAAAAAATTTAATTATTTGTAAACATCCAAGAGGATGGCACCAGTGCTAACAAAAAAGTCTGGATCTATAGTCTAAACATGAGTATAAGAATCTATTGAAATATTTTTTAATTATTTGTTTAATTTTGTTATTCTGTATTAATTTTGTATTCCAGATTGATGTTTAAAGATTTAATGTGCTAATTAATTATACATTTTCACTTTTTTGGACTCTAATTAATGGGACATCATGTATACCTTGTAACAAACTGTAATGCCTTGCGTTGGTACTTTAAGTCTTGTTTCTTTTTTTTTTCCTGACCAAATTGAGAAAAAAAAGAAAAAATTATATACGAAAATCAACAAATACAAAATTAATTTAATTTTAAAAAAAAATTGAATTACAATTACAAAATGTATGAATTCAAACTTGGTCACTGCTACCTCGCAACTTTTATATAAACTTTATTCTCTATTTTTAGAGAGGGACCCTCGTGAATTGAGCTATGGATAATGAAAGAATAATGGATTAAGAGATTTATAAACTGTAGAATGTTGTCGCTAAAAAAAATGTGGTTGATGAATTATAACTTCAATCACAATATGGCTAGCTACGCTTCTTATGTAATTTCCATATGACTAAGATGCAATTATCTGTGCTGCAATCTCACCCTCTACGGTTAAATTTACGGGTGTGTGAGAAGATCCAAAAGTGAGGGTGCAACTACACACTCCAATTACGTTGGTGTATCCATATTTCTTATTATTGGCTATCTAATTGGAATAAATTAGTGCTTTTATTTGTGAATTCAATTAGCTAAGTTTTCTTTGGATGGTTATTTGAAAATAAATATCAAATTTATGAATTTCAGATTCCTTATTTGAATTCAGAGTGGATATGTTATTATTGTCAAATTAATTTATTGATTTCATATCCATTATTTGGTAGATAATATATAGATAAGATAAGGGGATTTTGTACATTTAATTACTTACTTATTTAGTAGATAGTATTAAAACTTTCCAATCCATTACTGTTTACTTGATCTAAAGTTTTAATACAATATTTTGTACAACTCGACCAAGGGAGTGAACAATAATTGAGTTTTTTCTACAGCTGAAACTTCAAAATCGTAGACCCAAATCACGAGCAATAATGTTGCCCCTTTATTAGTCCAAATGAGGTGTTCTTGTTATTCTGGTCTGTGACCATTGATGTCCATTAGAAGATGATGATAATTTTATGAACCACATCAGAATTCATTACCACACAATTTAACTTGGAAGAGAGCTCTTGTCAAAACAGTTCTCCATGACACTCCTTGGAGAACAATTTTGATATGAAAAATAAAAAATTATGTTACCAAGCGGTTTTAAACTTTATCCCAAGCACCGGCCGCTGTCGTCCTCTCTAATTAAGGTATGATTTAAAAAAAAAATTTAAAGATCTCTTTGAGTGCAGATCTAGTGGATGTTGGAGGTGACAATCTCGACGAAGTCCCAAAAGGGGGTGCTCCGCCACCATTTTCTTTTTCTTCTTTCCGATCATCAGCGTTCAAGTTCTCCACCGCAGCTTCTTTACCGAGCTGGAGTCCTGTTTGTCCTTCATTGGTTTCAACTTTGCTTTGGCTCTGGTTTTGGTTTCCTCACCTTGTCCCATTTTGTCCGTAACGCGATTAATCGTTGATAAAAGATAGAACAGATGAAAAAATCCAAAAGCTTTCTCGATCTATACTTTGCTTTCACTCCCTTGGCGAATTCTGAGGTAATGGTGAACATTAATTTTGGTTCGTTGATGATTGCTTAAGTTTTGGCACTAAATTAATGTATTTTGTCAAATATTGATTTATTTTTGAAGGAGGAGGAACTCCTGCATAGGAAGACAATAACTTGAAATCAAACATGATTAAAAGTAACCCTTAGATCTGTTATATTATATTCCGTATAATATATTATATTATATGTGGACATAATATTAGATATGGTCCAATGGGCTTTAGGCCCATGGACTTAGGGTTAGGGTACTTCTATTTAATGTATTTTAAACCCTTGTACTTGATACGCTTTCATACTCTGTAAATACTTTACGGCAGTTCATATCCTGTGTTCTCTATTTACGCATATACAACACGTTATCAGCACGAGTCTATATGAGGAATAGGATTCACGAGAGATTTGTTCAAGCTGTTTCTGGAACAAATAAGATTCTGGATTAAATTTAATTATTTGTTGAAACCGTAAATTTCTGATTTAAATATTAATCTGAAAAATCATGAAATCCATGAATTAGAATCCTGCATATATGCCTAATATGTTTTGATTCGGATTACGTAATTATCTTAGTATATGGTTTTTGCATTCACTGCAAACGCACCGATTACATGTGCTTGAATATGCTTTTGTGTTTAATACGCTCATATGCATATGTGTCTGCAATTTTTTTTCCTCGACTACGCTGCAATCATGTATGCCTATTAACAAAACCCAAAACCCAGATTGTTTTTACAAACTGTCATATATTGCATATTCTTGAACCCACATGCTTATATGTATTAGATTGTGATTCTGCTTTTTACATGACCTGCATAACAAAACATGGATCCAAAAACGATCGAGATCATTGACAGCAAACCCCAAAATCCAAAATCATAACCTGTTTTTGTGAAAGTTTTTTTTGCGAAACACTTCTGCAAGTCAATTTCGATTACAGTTTTACAGTTTTACATTTGCTAGAAATATTCAGAAATCCAAAATCGATTTCGATTACAAAATCAATCAATACATCAGAAACCCGATTTTCTGAAACCAACATCACAATTATTCTGAAATTGACACCTACCCGTTCGCCGATGAAGTGACGCGACGCCGAGGTCCCTGAAGCGATCTCCGGCACTCGACGACAGCAGCGGGCCCAACGCGCGTCGGCACCTCGGATGCGACGACCCTCTGTCCTGCAAGGCACGACCTCCGGCGCGCTGGGCGACGGCGACGACCGTCCGGCCGCCACGGCCACTGGCCGAGGGCGCTTTGCCCTACGCGGCGGCGCCCTAGCGAGAGAGCGGAAAGCTCCGACACACTGCGACGGCGCCCTTTTTCGCGCTCTGGCAACGCACAAATGTCTAGGTGCGACGGCAATCAGCGACGGTCGCCATACGACGACGACGGGTTTTCGCGACGGCATCCCCCCTATTTCCGAGACTGAGCGCGACCGGCGAGATGACAAACACCGGCAACGTGTGGCGACTGCGACAAACGCCGTGCAACAGATTACCATACGCGACGTCGACGGCTACGTGGCATCCCTCGCCGATTTTTCCGCCCGAATGACTAAGTTGTGTGTGTAAAAAAAAAAAAAAGTTGTGTGTGCGTCTTGTCTTCCAAGATTCTGAAACCCTATTCTGCAAACGAAAGTTTTGTTTGGGCCATTGCCTATCTTATCCTAAATGGGCCGCCTGTTTTTGCCTCTTCATAAAAAAAAAAAAATTGTGACTTGGGCCATTGTTTTTTTTAATTGATTGGGCCATTTTTTTTAAGTTCGTCTTAATTAATTTGGACCCTAATAATTATTTCTGGGCCCGAAGTCCCATTAATAAAATTCATAATAATAATATAATGAAGCCCAAATTATTAATTTTTTTTAGGCCTCCATTCAATAATTATTTTTGGGCCCGAAGTCCCATTAATATTATGAAGCTCAAATTACTAATTGTTATTAATTATTTTTTGGGCCTGAAGCTCAAAAATAAAGCTCAAATCACCAATAATTTTTTTGGCCTTCATTTATTAATTATTTTTGGGCCCGAAGTCCCATTAGTTAAAGTCATAATAATTAAAACCCACAAAAAAAATCCTCTACATTAATTAATTTTTGTCTTAGCAATATTTTTTATTGATTGAGCCTTAATTATTAAATGCTATAAACAAATATTTTTTTATAAATTTCCATTTATTAATTTTTGTAGCAAAAACATGTCAAATATCTCTAAACGTGAATTCAATGAATTGGCACTTGATGGACATAACTATTTGACATGGGTTCTCAACGTTAAAATCCACTTAGTCTCTAAGGACCTTACTGACACAACTAGACAACCATCTAAATCCACAACTGCACAGAAGGCACAAGCTCTGACCTTTTTTGAAACACTTTCTCAATAAGATCTTAAAAATGAGTACCTCACCAAAAAAGATCCATTTGTGTTATGGAGATCCCTGAAGGATCATTTCCAACAACAACACGATATGATCCTTCCCCAAGCCAGATACGATTTGCTAAATCTCCGGTTTAAAGATTTTAAATCTGTTACGGAGTATAACTCTTCCCTAGATTGCATTGTTTCTCAGCTTCGGCTTTGCAATGAAACAATAATCGATGAAGAGTTAATTCAAAAAACTTTATACACTTTCCACGCGAACAATCTTGTACTCCAGCAGCAGTACAGGGCCAAAGAGTATAATACTCATTCCGAGCTTATTTCTGTACTTCTTGTAGCAGAAAAACACAACCAGCTGTTGATAAAAAATCACAACATAAGGCCGGTTGGTTCACAAGCAGTGCCTGAAGCACATGCTGCTCGGAAAAACTCTAGAGGCCGTAGACGTGAAAAAGGGAATGATATGGGTAACGAATCGACCCGAAGTCGAGACCGTGGTAGGGGAGGAGAACGAGGTCGCAACAATGCAGAGCAAAGTGCAGATGACAAAGATGCACCTAGAGATAAAAATCTACTCAAACATCGAGCTCACTTGCACAGAACATACAAGTCTGTCACAAGTGTCGATGCGAAGACCATTGGTCTGGCTCGTGTCGTACTCCAAAACATTTGGTGGAGGCATATCAACGTATGCTAAAAGACAAAAAGGAGAAGGCTCCTCACGGTGAAACACACCACACCGACCTGCCTGAAGCAGGCTTCGTCATAGACAAGGACGACCTCTTGGGTGAACATATGACTATTGTCTACAAATTAATACGTATTTGATATTAGTAGGACCTAAGTGACCCCTTGTGCGGCTGATAAATCAGCGTTTGTAATCTTGGCTCTCCTTAGCATTCCTCATATCGAAACGTATAACTGTGTGCTTATGGAGATGAATATTTTGTGCTTAGTAGATAGTGCTACTACACATACTATCTTGAAAGATAGAAATTTTTTCCAAACATTAATTGAAAAGAAAGGAAGTGTCACTACAATTTCTGATGACGATATTCAAATTGTTGGCTCCAGAAGAGACTCGATAATCCTCCCTATGGGTACCAATTTAACAATCGAAAATGCTTTATTGTTTCCACAATTAAAGCGTACCCTCCTCAGTTTTAAAGACATTTGGAGTTCTCTATTTATCAAATCTTGTGTTCTCTATTTACGCGTATCGCTTTATTTCGATTACAACAAGATCGAGTTGCAGATTCAGGACATAAAGGGAGCTTTAGAGTCAATTGAAGATAAGAAAATATGCGGTCAATGAAGAGGAGCTAAAGGATAAAGAAGAAGAACTTGAAGGTCTGAAACATGATTATCATGGTATAAAGGGAACTTTAATTGCTCTGTTAAATGTTTCATAGTCATTCATGTCTAAGGCATATATATATGTATTAAAAGGACAAGTAAGGCAGCTGCTTTCTAATTCCATTTGTGTAAATGAAAATTTTTAATCTCTCGACATTTATCTCTTTTTTCCTCAATTTAATTTTCATATGGACACTTTTTTTTTGGAATGATTAATGATTGGAAAAGGAATCAGATTTTATTTTCAATGTGATGTACTTTGAGGATGTAGTGGGTGATGAGGAGACATACGTAAATATAAATAAGATCATCGTTCCTCTATTTTCCAACACATAAAATTAAACAACCACAAGTGTACGGTGTCAATCGTAGGATGGTAAATACAAATCGATCCCACAAGGAAGGGTTAGTGTAAAAATGTTATGAATTGGTTTTGTTCTTTCTAGAAATGATCATAAATGGTATTCAAACCTTAAGCTATTCTAATTACCTACTAAAAATATCACTAAGCAAGAAAATAGAAATAGCAAACAAATAAATGATAATCAAGTTTCATGCAATCCTAATCACGAAAATAGATAAATAACAATAAATAAAAGAAAAATAGGTTCCAAGGCATTTGCAATATCTAGAAATCCATTTACGATTAATAACTCACTCAAATGATATTGTGCTTTTTCCGGCGTGAGTGGGAGAATTTCGGCAGTTGGCTTCAGCAATTCCGGCACGGAGCTTGCGTTTCCATTTTCTCCGGCTAATTCCCGGCAAGAGTAAAGAATAGAGAGCAGCAGCCATGGAGGTTTCAGGCTTACTGTAGTGACGCTTTTCAATTCAGGGATAAGTGCTTCCGATTTCTGGCGACGTTTTTCAGAACAGAGCCAGTCAATTTTTTGCACATCGTCTTCTCCGGCAACGATTTGCGACTGGCGGCGATGAGGTGCAGCGGTCGTGCGACTCCGACGGCTGGGAGGCAGTTGCGAAGCTTCTCTTCTCCATGGTTTTCGGCGACTGGGTCGTTCTCCGGCGACGATGGTTGCAGGCGTGAGGATGTGGTGGGCTTCGCGGCTGAGAGAAGGGGAGACGGCAACAATTGATTTCCGGCAAAGAGCTTCCAAGCGGTGGAGGTTGAGAGATGGTTGTGTACGATTCTGAACTTGAATTTCTGGCTATTGAATGCTTGTGGTGTGAAGATGACCACGTCCTCAACTTTCATTGCAGATGTTACCAATTTGATTTTCAAGACATGGGCTCATTTGGGCTTCTTCATTTTATCAATTAAATGGCCTGCAAATTAAGTGAACAATTGGATCAACACATTATTAATAATATTTCACTTTAACCCAAATAATAATCCCACAAAGACTAGATTATCCACTCCACATCTTCAAGACACCCATACACCCAAAGACTTTGGGTCATGACTTTTCCGATCTAGCTTCCTGCGACTTTTCCCGTGATCTCACCATGGCTTCCGGCAAGGCAGGGTCGGACCTATCTCCTACGGCTAACACACTTGATTTCCTGACTCTACTACACCCTTCAATCCGAGACTTCATGGGGACCCGTACTGAAAATGCGATTATACCACCGTGGCCGATACACGGTGCCTTTGTCCAACGATTTCGACCTCTCTCCAGATATAGTGCACGCGATCGACACTCATCTTCCGGGATTCAAGACTTTTTGGGGCACTAGGATTTTTGGGAAAACAACGCTACCGGCACCGACTAACCCAATTGACGGTTACAATCGGAAAGGAAAAAAAATAATAAGCTTATCATGAACCATTTTCATACAATACTTTGCCCTTGTCAAAAAATAATTTGCCTATCTTAAATTTCAATTGAGTATTTGAGTGAGATTTAATTTTAAGTACAACAAAATAATTATTAACTATTTAATTAAGTTTGGACTCAATATTAAAGGCTAACATTGGGCTCAATAATGTAAGAAAATCCCTAGTCTTGACCCAACAAGGAAAAGCCCACAGCCTTCATCTTCTTCATGGAATAAAGACCCCAAATCAAATTCGGCCTTCGTCTCCATCCATGAACCAAAACCACCGGCGCAACCTGCTCCATAGTCAAGTCATCCGCCATCGCTGACCCTGCATTCGTTGCCCCCCGAATCGGCAGCAAACGAAAATTGTTGTACTCAACTGCCTCGCAGAAAATCACACCTCATCCTCCCTCGCGCAAGAATCAGGCCCTGACTCTCAACACTGTCACGACGCCAAGGACCGGCGCCATGGCCAGAAATCAGAAACTCCCCCAAAAAATTGGCACCTCAGCAGCCCTCCGACTTGAATCTGCACAAACCACCTCTTCCAGGCTCCAACGGCCTCACGCCATCGCCTTCGCCTTCCACTACAAAAAACGCGCAAATTAGCGACCGCCTCAAAAGCGGTCGCTAAATATGTAATTAGCAACCGATTAGCGACCACCGTTGAATGTTGGTCAAAAAAGAGATATTTGCGACCGATTAGCGACCGCTTTATATCGGTCGCTAAACTTGTATTTGGAAAATTTAGTGACCGATTTCAGCCGGTCGCTAGTTATTTTTATATTAGCGACCGCCTAGTCGGTTGCTAAATATAGTCTCCAAAGCGGGTAGGTGGGTAATTATTGCCCGATCCGATATTTATATTTAGCGACCGCCATGGCAGTCGGTAATTAAATTTGGCGGTCGATAAATTACGAATATTCAACAACTTCTGCCCTCTTCTTTCTTTTTCATTGGCGAAAAAACTTCCCCGAACCTCCAAAAAATTTCTCAAATGTGAAGAATTATCGTTTCAACGTGTTGGTTACAATCTTTTGGGTCTATTGTCACATTGTGCTCGTTGCTTCAATTTGACCGTATGTTTTTACATTTTTAATGTTTGATTTCTATTGTTAAATAATGTTTATTTGCTTAATAAAATACATGTTATTTTGTGTTCGATTTGTGATATTTTTAGCATTATTTATTGTACATTAATTGTTTATGGATAATTTTAGCATTAATTAGTTGTACATTAATTTTTTATGGATAATTTTAGCATTATTTGTTGTACATTATTTGTTAGAATTTTGTTCTGAATTACATATATGTTTGATAAAGTTAGTTTAATTGATGTATGATTATAGTTGATTTTTTGTTTTAAAAAATTGGATATGCTTGTTTACAGTCAAAACTCTGCAGAATTTTTTTTGTAATTCTAATGTGATGTATTCTTTATTTAAAACAGATAGAACTCATTGATCGTCGTTAGAGGTATCAAATGCCTCGTCTAATAGAAGAATTAATCAACTCTGAATTTTACGAGAAAATGGATGAGTTTATTAATTTTGCCTCTCGTAATCCACACTGCAAGGATAGGCGTGGCCAGATTAGATGTCCTTGTTCAAGAAAAAAAAAGTGGTAACAAGACATTCTTGAGCATTGATGAGGTTAAAACTCATCTTGTGATATATGGTTTTACTCCATACTATTACAATTGGACCCCTACATGGCGAACCCTGGTGGAATTATGGCATTGAAACAGTGGTTGCCTTCTACGATCAGTTTCGTAGTGTGGATATATTGTTAGTATTGGTGGTTGTATTATTGGTATTGGTGTTGGTATTATTGTTAGTATTGGTATTGGTATTATTGTTATTTGGTATTATTGTTAGTATTGGTATTATTGTTATTTGGTATTGGTATTATTGTTAGTATTGATAATTATTGTTATTGTGTATTTGTATTGATTAGATGGAGGAGGGAGAGGGATAGGACGAGGGAGAGGGAAAGGACGAGGGAGAGGGAGAGGGCGAGTCCTCCCTTTACCTGAGATCTGCATCACTCAGTTTTATCAACCGATCGGAGATACGGGAGAGACTTCTACTACAGGGGCTTCTTCATCTCGACAGCATCCTCGACAGGATACTCGAATCGAGATAAAACCTTCTGAGGGACAGTAAGTATTTTACGTATTTATCGATTTTTCTATAATTATTATTAATTTTAATACCCGATCGATTATTTATGCAGTTTATTTTCGAGTAATCACACTTCCGGCCTTGTCACGAATGGACAAAAATTTATGGTGTGGCTTTACGGAGTAACTTCGTGGAGAAACGCTCCCACCAAGAAAAAAAGCTTTTTTTGAAGAGTTTAAGGTAAATTTATAAATAATATTATTATTTTTTATTTTAAGATAATTATGGAATTTAATTTAATTGCAGAAACTAGCAGTATGGGAACCGCAACACGGGACACAGGTGGAGCATCTATTCTGTGAAAAAGCGCTGGATCGGATGTAAGACCTAGTCACCGCTATGAAGAAGAAGTGGAAGGAGGAGGGCTGAATTTATAATATGGGGACAGACGAGGAGGGCCGAAATATCTGGGAGGGGCTAGTTAATTACTGGCTAGATCCGAAGAACATAGAGAAGGCCGAGAAGTGCAAGCAAAATCGGCTTAGCGACCCTAGCGGGCAAGGCGTCGCCAGACATCGGGCTGGCTCTCGGATGATTTACGAGCATTGTCTTGCTTTTTTAAGTATTAAATTTTATAATACTATCATTAAATTTTTAAATTTTATTAAATTAAATTAAATTTTATTTAATTTAATTGATTTTTTTATACGGACGGAAGCCCTCCCATTTTGAGAGGCTGAATTTTGGACACCCATGCAATGAGTTTGGACAGTCTACCTAAGGCCGCACAACCGACCTGCACGTAAGTGTTTTATAATTTATGTTTTAAATTTTAATTTATTAATTACATTTATTAATATTAAATTATATATATATATTTTTTTTAAATGTAGGAATAAGATGAAGCAGGCCCTTCAAAAGGCTCAGACTCGGTCAACACCCACCCCGGAGAATCCTTCCCCCACCCCTATTGACGAGGACCAAATCTAATTAGATTTGGCCGGCCGCAAAAATGGAAAGATTCTAGGATTAGACAGTCATAGTAAGACTGTCCGCCTATCCCAATAGGGGAGCTCATCCTACTCCATCGGCTCTCACCCCTGCGATCTTGAAAGTCAACTCTCCGATGTGAAAAAGAAATTGGAGAGATCTCAGACAGAGGAGAAGAAGTTTAAGAAATGGATGAAAAGGTCGGAGAAAGAGGCAGAAATGATGAAGAATTGTGTTAACCAAGCCTCAAAAATAATGGGCCTGGATCCTCCCGTATTTCCTACCGTGAAGAACCGACGGGTCAGAGTGATGAGGATGAGGAGGTCGTCGGACTTGATGACGACGAGTTTGATTCCGATGAGTAGTTTATTAATTTGTTTGAATTGTTGAACAATTTATATATGTTTATGTTGAATACTTAATATTTTTATTTTATATAAATTATGTTGGATGTTTTTATTTTATTGTTGAACAATTACTTTATGTTCCACATTTTTTTTAATGATTTATAAAGTTGATCAAATTGAAAAAAAGGTAACTCAATTTGGAATTATATATAATTAATTACATAAAAATAAACTAATTAAAAAAATTTAGTAATGTCAAATAATAAATTTAGAACATTATAAATAATTATTGAAAAATATTATAATAAACAATTAAAAAGTAAAGGGAAATTATTTTGATGAATTTGGAAAAAAATGTAACTTAATTTGAAGTACATACAATTATTTGTAAAAAACAAACAAATTTAACAAATTAATAAATTTTAGTACATTATAAATTTAGGACATTATAATATTTATTCAAATATATATATACATAAACAAATTAGTAATAATAAACAATTAATTAGATGCATTTAAAAAAAACAGGACTCAATTTGGAGTTATATACAATTAATTGCACGAAAATGAACAAGAACGACAAGTGCCTGAGTGGAACACGCCACCTCTGAGTCGCCCAGAGGTCGCGCGTTCGAAACCTCTCAGGCGCGCATATGGGGACTTAATTCTGAGCCTGTGAAGGCTCATATAAAAGATGCAGTGTATACCTTTCGATGCTGTGACTTGGGCCAAGCTGGTTCGAAATTAAGCGACCGCCAGGCCGACTCCCCAAATCACTCGCTAAATAGGTAGCTAAACAAGGTTAGCGACCGTCTTTTGGTCGCTAATTTGGTCACTAATTCGTGAGTTTATTGTAGTGTCCCAGGCGTCGATGCTACACCACGTTCCTCCGATGCTACACTGCATCCACAACTCGATGCCCCCACCATCAAACGCATCATCTCTCGCCTCCAATCGGTGCAGCCTGAACACAATCGCCTGAGAACTCCCACACGACTAGTTTATCACGCCACCACGCACAGGCCAGCACTTGTCCACCATCATTCTACCTCGTTCATTTACCCCTAAACGAGAAGCCACCGCATCTTTCAAACCATCGGCGCAAAAATCCTTTTCTACGAACGGACGCGAGCCACCATTCGCTGCCTCACAACGATATAGAAACTGACCTCCATTGCACTCCGTTCCACAACCTGGAATTAACACAGAGCCACTAATAATCACCGCCGGAACCGTCCCCTGCAACCTCCACTAATAATATTATAGAGCATCGTCGTACCATACCCAAAATCATGACAGAAAACCACCCTTGCTCAATCCACGCAAATAGATCCACCAACAAAATGGCGACCAGGAATCGTGCCGCCCATAATAATGCCACTCCTCTTCAACCGACTCAACGAATCTCACCACGGTGCAAACGAAGTTTATTCAAAGATAAAATCACGGTGCGAAGACTCCGGTCGGCGTTCTTCATCAACAATGACGTTTGATTCGAGAAACACAGTGCGAAGTCTCTCCAACCAACGATCATCCACAAGTCCTCAACGATAACAATCAACACCGTTCATCTACAACGACACCCCCATAGGGAGTCCAAAGGTGACCACTCAACAAAGTCAATCCAACAAGACAATATTAATTTGAAATAAGGCTTAACGACCTCAAATTAATATCAACTTCAACATCAAACTCGGATCCAACTCTGAAAATAAAAAAAGCGAAATAACGCTCAACGCCCTCTCATTAACTTCCAACTTCAAAGTCAACTCTGTACCAGCTCCGACAAATTAACAAAGTCCTTCTAAAGGCATTGTTAATTCGAAACAAGGCTCAATACCCTCGAATTAACGTCCAACTTCAAAGTCAACTCCGGACCAACCCCGACAAATCAACAAAGTCCTTCCATAAGACAACATTATTTCGAAACAAGGTTAATCACCCTCTAATTAACGTCCAACTCCTAAGTACACTTCGGACCAGCTCCGAGAAACTCGCCAACCAAGTCAAGACAAAGTCAAGACTCGAAGAGAAGAATCAGAGTATCAAATAGAGATTGGTCGTATACAATCGCATGATTTTAAATTCATAAATATTCTTTGTAATTTTTCTTTCCACATTATTAATAAAGAATTATTAATTTTTGTGAAGAAATTCGCAGGTTACAGATACTAAAACTGAACAATTAATGTACTTATGAGACTAAATTATCATTTCAAGAAAATAAAAAGTAGATATGGGATGAAAAATAAAAATTTCAAGAAATTAATGGACTAAATAATTCCAAAAGGGGATGCTTCCAATCTATTTGCAAACAATGTATCCTTATGATTTTCAATTTTCGATCAACGCTCCTTAATTTATTAAAAATAAAAAATTCGCCCGAACCTTCTAGATTCCACCGGCTTCTTCGTCGCCTCCCTATATAAAGAGAGGGCAACCCTAAATATTCTCAACACAAGCGCCTCCCTTCCGCTTCTAAATTTGTACAGCAGCGCCTCTCTTATTTCACTTTCCGACTATTCGATTGAGTGTTTATGCGGGAGAGTGAGGTACATCTCTCATTTTGTTGTTTTATAATCCAAATTCTTTCCAGATCTACTCATTGATTTGCTCCAATTTGATAAAATCGAGGCTATTTAGTTTCAAGATTTGCTAATTGATTTATGATGTTATGGTTATATATATGTAGGTATGGCTAAATCGTGTCATTAGAGAAAACAAGAGTTTTTGCTTGATTCATCTTTGGATACATTACTAGATTCATTTTCTAAGGTAAATCTAAAAATCTATATTTTGATATGGTATTCCATTTTTGCATTTTCTGTTCTTCCTTCACCTGTTTATTTTTTTTATTAATGGTGTTGATGTGATTGTGCAAGGTTGATCCTTAATTTATTTCCCCATTTTTGTTTTTTATTTTTGTGGAATGCCCTTAGTTCTATAAAAAATGTTTTAATTATGTTGTGATTTTTACAAATAAAAAATATTATCTCTTGATTTAATATTTATTTTATAATTTTCATCAGCTTGGATTTATACTTTCACAATTGGTGGGAAAAGTTCTGGGGCATCCAACCAATTCAAGGTAACGGCATGTGATATATTTCAAATCTATGTTAATAGCCTTTTTTTTATCACATATAGAAACATCATTTTACTTCATTCAATCCCTTGATTTTAAGTAATATGTGGTAACTGATAAACGTAACTTTTGTTCAATATAAATTAACTTTTCATCAGATTTTTGTCCCAATATTTTTTTTATATTGTCCCATTTTAGTCCCTCGTTAAACTAGCTAATTCTATAATTGGTGCAAAGTTGATTGCAAGATTTTGGTTGACTATTCATTTTATTCTGGAGGGGTTGATCACTCATATCCTATCATAAACTCAAAAAAATTATCTCTGGTATGGTTGCCATTTAGTTTTCCAGATATTGATTGTCAATCTGAAATGGTGACAGAGTTAATATTGATTGGGATGGTGCACCCAACTGAGTTAATTAGTTGGATAAAAAAACAAAATTCAACATTTCATTACAAAAGAAATTATTTGAAATACACCTAATTAAAAATTTAAGAATTAAATTAAATATAATACTCAATTATTCTTTTTCTATCTATATATTAAATAAAAACATCACGTTGCAAAAAAATAATTATAAAGATTTACAGATAAATACTTCATACTTGCCGTTAGTTCCAATTTTTAATCATTTAATTATAAATAAAAATTCCACATGTTCACAGTAATTTGCAAATGCATCTCCCTAATTTTATTTCATATAAATATATAAATGCATCCCTATAACTAATCGTTTTTTCTCTAGGTGGCACAACACTCTGTAGACAGAGAGAGCAGCGACACATTCGAAGCTGCCGTCACCTCCATGCTGTTCAATTAGGTAGCATAACTAATAGTTTTTTCTCTAGGTGGCACAACACTCTGTAGACAGATTGAGTTCAATTAGACGACCTATCGCATATATGCAACAATCTCAATTTATCGAACAATCGAACTAGAGGCAAACTCTCACCTAATTGACTAACTCTCGTTAAATCAAGCCAGTGCCTAATGGGAGTGTTCACGATAATCTATCCCCTCTCGGTGTAATAGACATCACAACAATAGCATTTAATAAATCATTCAACTCAAATTAGCACCCAATCAAATAAGCTCAACTCTCGTTTTTTGCTCACTCAACCGAGATACATAAATGAACAAGAACAATCGATCAAAGCTCAAGGAATCCACAAATTAGGAGTTCCAATCATTCAATTCATATCAATTAGAGCATATACACAACAAAAATCATCTAATATCACTCAATCTCAATTACCCAAAGCATAAACAAATTAGCTCATGGTTCTTGAGGAATGACCCACGACTAAACAAGCAAGATTAAACATAAACATAGCTAAAACTTCAAGAAAAATGCAAAAGAAATAGAGAGATATCACCTTAAACTCCAAATAAGCTAAAATTGGCATAAAACAATCAATCCCACCATGGGTCTTGCTCCAAAAGCTTACAAAAGCATAATCTCAACACAATCTATGATAATCTTCAAAGACCCAAATGAAATTGACAAGAATTAAAGCTAATCTAATGGATTGTTTTTAAGGAAAACTAAGAAAATGTAGAGAGAGAGTTATATCCTAAGAGGAGCCTCCAAAAATCTGCCCTAATCTCAGAAAAGAGCCCTTATATATGAGGGTATAAAGTATAAAGAATGAATTTTGCAAGTTGGTCCTCAAAAACTTTGAAAAATTGTGTTTCTGCCTCATTCGCAGGATGGCACGAGCTGGGCATATATTTGCATGACCATGCGAATTTTTCTCCGCCCATGCAAATTACTTCGGAAGTTGTCGCACGGGCCAGCACAAACATCGCACGACCATGCGAATTCATTTCCGGACCATTCGAATTTTCCGCTGGACCGTGCGAAATACTTTGACTTCCATCGCACGGTCATGCCTAAATTTGGCATGACCATGCGAATTGGCAAGGGCTCTTCACATTTCAAAAATTTCTTCATGATTTCCAACCTTTTCACCTCCAATTCTTCATTTTCTCAACATCTTGGCTTGATTTGAGCTTTTTCTCATCATGAACATTGATCATGATTGCTTGCATTGCTTACACTAATCACACCCCCAAACTTGAAGTGTTGCTCGTCCCCGAGCAATGAAAAATAAAACCAAAGAGGGGCATGATTGCATCACAATGTCAAAGAGGAAATAGAGAATGGTAATCATGTTTATCAATCACAATGACAATTCAAGCTTGAACTTGAACAATTCCAACCACCACTCATGATCAAATCACAACAAGTTAAAGTGCTAATCTCATGATTCCTCTCAAGGCATTTTCCACTCTTCTCTCATAAGTGTATAAAGGACGTGTTTACACTCAATCATCAATTTACACAAATGTGCTACCATAAGCTTGCCATTAGTCTACGTCTTATCCCACAAATCGAGTGATCAATCAATGAATCAATGAGGACTTTTTTCACGGTTTGTAACGTAGGCACTTTGGTTAAGGTGAGGAAGAATTTTGGATTTAGTGACTTGTTAACTAGTGGAGTGTGAATCTCAAAGCATTCATTCAAAACTTTCAATTTCTCATGATACATGGATTGTGTTCACAAGTAATCAACTTCCCAACTCCCACTATTTTCTTGTTCTCATTTTGAGTTCACTTCCTTCACTAAGACCCTCAAGAGCTTTTTTAATGCAAAACAACAACCAATTTCATATACAAAAGAGAGTTTTTCTCATCACCCTTTTTTTTTTTTACTTTCAAAACACTCTTTTCTTGTACACTTTTTATTCCATCTTTTCATTTTTCTTTTGCAACTTCTCACTTGAGCAATAATTCATCCACCAAACTTTCAATCAAAACCAATTCAACCTCATTACCCAAAATTCACTCTCCACTAGTTAATAGGGAAAAATGAAGCTCAACGAATAGGATAAATCAGCTACATTTCGTAGGTTGCTAAAGAAATAGGTCAATTAGGCTCAACTTGGCTAACTACGGAATATTATCATTTGGTGTGGACAAATTTGGCTAAGTGGCTAAATCAAGCAAAGATGGCCTCAAATCATTTTCAAAGACTTCACATATACAAGTAGTTTCAAACAAGTCACTTGGCAAGTTCTAGAGCACACTAGTATAAACGATGCTCACAAGAAAGAACTTGGCCCAAGAATATATGCATGTCTAGAAGGCTCTAAAGCTCACGGGCTTTTTTTATCATGATATAACACAATAACAAATATGATCCTCACATAAATGGCAAATCTTCATTATTTTCATTCAAACAACCAAAACCATGTGACTTCAAAACTTAAGATCATCCACATCCCAATCTCAACTAATCCAAAGAGAAGCAACCAAGCAACATAAATCATAATCACAAACCATCCCAACAAAAGCCATCACACTATACAACCAATAAGCATAAAAAAATGTGAGTGGGCTGGAGAAAATGATACAAAAATAAATAACACTCCCCCAAACTTAGAGTTTTCCATGCAATTCTAAGTTTGGGTCCGGAGTCAATTTTACCACATTATCGTTCATCCAACTTTTCTTCCTTCATTTCTCATTTCCCGTGCCTCCTCTCTTTCCTTCATGCCTCTCCATATCTTCATTTGCTTTGGAAACCCCTCTAGTGTCTACAAAACAAAACAAGACACAAGCTAAAACAAGACAAATAAAAATAAAATGAAAACATAGGAAAGCAATAAAATGATAGGTTGCCTCCCATTTAGCGCTAGGTTTAACGCCCTATGCCGGACGGAACTTGTAGCTCAAACTTCCCTTTTCGATTTTATGTTCGGCACTTCCTTTGGGATTGGAGGAGTGAAAAGTTTCATTTGGCCTTCACGAACAATGTACACTTTGCCTTCCTCGTTTTCCACTATATAATCTCTTCCATGAAGCACTTCTTTCACAATCAAAGGTCTACGTGCTTTAACTCATAATTCAGCACGACAACTCTTCACAATTGCGTTGCACCATAAGACCTTATCTCCTACTTCAAAACTTCTCTTCCATACGAACTCTTCCGAGATCTCCATCACTTCATCTTCCTTTGCTCCACATAACACTATCTTATTTCTTTTCTCAAATGACACCCCCAAACATGCACTTTGCTTAAGTTTGAAAGGTTGTTCCCTTTCTTCTTCACTCAATTCCTTCTTCTCTTTCATGTCACCTTGAGTGTAATTGATGAAGTGACACTTCTCATCACTTGAAGAACTCTTCAAAGAATCATAAATGGAGAAAGTGGCCTCTTCCTCATTCATCTTCAATGTAAGCTCTCCCTTCTTCATATTTATCATAGCATCACCCGTAGCTAAGAAGGGTCTCCCAAGGATCAATGGGATGTCCTCGTCCTCCTCAATATCTAGGATAACAAAGTCAACCGGAAAGACAAATTTATCAATCTTTACTAATACATCTTTGATGATCCCTTTAGGACGAGTGTATGATCTATCCGCCAATTGAAGAGTCATTGATACGGGCTTCACTTCCCCAAGATCCAACCGTTTGGCAATTGAAAGTGGCATCCAATTGATGCTAGCCCCTAAGTCACATAAAGCATTCATTTTAGGGCTCCTTTCAATTACACAAAGCAATGTAAAGCTTCCTGGATCCTTGAGCTTTTTAGGGAGATTTTGTTGAAGAATGGAACTACATTCCACAGTGAGATTCACAGTCCCTTGATCAACCATTTTTCTCTTGTTAGACATCAATTCTTTGAGAAATCTCGCATAATTCTACATTTGTTCAAGAGCCTCATGGAATGGAACGTCGATATGAAGCCTCTTGAACACCTCAATGAATTTCTTGAATTTTTCATCCATGCTCTTCTTCATAAATCTTTGGGGATAAGAGACCGGAGTAGCCGATTTCGGAACACCCCATTCATCAACTTCCGTCTCTTTCTTCTTTTCCTTTTTCTCTTTTGCTTTTGTCTACCTAGGCACATACCTATCCACTTACCCTTCTTCCTCCTTATCTTTCCCCAACCCTTTCTCATTCTTCAAATCTTCTTCCTTGTCAACACTAACCTCTTTTCTGACAATTTCTTCACTCATGTTCTTCTCTTCCTCATCTTCATTCAACCCCTCAATCTCTTCGTCATCTTGTTGTTCCTTGTCCTCCTCAACTTCTTCATCAATAGGCATCGAAGGCCCTTTATATTGAGTACCACTTCTCAACCTAATTGCTTGACATTGCTCGCGAGGGTTTACTTCGATGGTTGATGAAAACTTTCCCTTTGAATGTTGTTGGCCCAATGTTAAGGCTATTTGTCCTATTTGGAACTCAAGAGATTTGAGTTGGCTCCCATGTTAGGTCACTTGAGCATTGATCAACTTCATGTTCTCATCCATTCTTTTAGTAACATCTTCCATCCTCCCGTTGGTTTCAATATGACCCTTCTTTAACTCCTTTTTGTTTTTGGCCATCATCATCAACAACTTCTCTTGAATTACCTTTCCCTCATTGTTAGGAAGTTTGGCTCCGGGATCAAAACTGGGTGGAAATTGTACGGCCCCCTTTGGATTGGAGTATGAGATGTTCTCGTGCTTATGAAGATTTGGATTGAAGGACGAGCTCCCCTGAGCATTGCCTTGATATTGCACCCCTTGTTGGCCTTGAAAATGGGGTTGGAATGGAGGTGCTTGGTGATTTCTTGACCCTTGAAAATTATTTTGTGGAGGTGCATTCGCATATTGAGGTCTTCCCATATAGTTCCCCTCTTCCAGAGAATTCACCGGTGAACTAGCTTGTTCTGCATTCATAGTAAAATTACCTCCTCCAAGCTTCTCAATCACATTCAAAAGAACTTCCTTCAACCTTTTGTTGTTGTCTTCCACTTGTTGAACTCTATGATGTGCTTCTCTTGTGACCATAGTTTGGAATGAATCGGTCGCTATGTCTTCAATAATCTTGTTCACATCTTCGACCGTTCTTGACCAAACTGACCCTCTGGCGCATGAATTAAGATGTAAACAATCCATATCATTAAGTCCACAGTGGAAGTAGACAAGCTGTTGATAATCTGAGAATTCGTGTAAGGGGCACACCAATATCAACCCTTGATATCTCTCCCATGCTTCCGGCATTGTCTCTCCATTCTTCTGTCAAAACTGAGAAATCAATTCATGAGCTCGGATCATCTTAGATGGCGGATAGAACTTCATCAAGAACCTCTTGCATAGCTCATCCCACGTGTTGGCCTTCGGATGCAATTGATTCAACCACTGTTTAGCTCTCCCCTTTAATGTGAAAGAAAACATCCTAAGCTTCTTTGCATCTTCAGAAACATTTTTATACTTCACTGCATCGCATATCTCAAGAAAATTTCCCAAGTGAAGATGAGGGTCATCTCATTCAACCTTTCCCTCAAACTGATTATCTTTAAGCATGTTTAACAATGTTGGGCTTATATCATACTTTTCAGCGTCAACCTCCGGCCTTGCAATGCCTTCATAAAAATCCCTTACTTGTGATTCGAAGTAGTAACGTAGGAGTCTCCCTAGAGGTTGAGGCTCTTGAGGTGGGATCGGTTGTGGGTCATGCCCTCGAGGCTGTGCTTGAGGGATATTTTGTGGTGGATGTGGATAAGTATTTGGAGGGTGAGGTGGATATTGGTATTGTTGATATGGTGGGTATTATGGTGGTGGGTTTTGGTGGTTAGGGTATAGTGGGTAATGATTTTGATATGGAGGATATTGGTAGTTGTAAGGTTGTGGTGGGTGTATTATAGGATTCCCTCCATGGCCTTCCCCTTGAGGATTCCTAGCTCCATTATTCACTTGCTCATTTATCTCATTCACCTGACCTCCTTCATCAACTACACGTACTCCATCTTCTGTATTAAGACCTTGATATTGATATTTCGATTTACCCTTCTTCTACAGTTTCTTCCTCGATTTCTTCTTGTAGTGGCTTCAATCTCCAAGTCAATAGGAATTAATTCTTCTTGACCTCGAGATCTTGTTGTCATGCACCTACAAGAGAAACACAAGTATCAAACCTTCAAAGAACAAGCTGGATTAAGAACAACGTAAAAAGAAACAAACAAAAACAACATGCAACGGACTAAATCAACCTGAACACACGTCACCTCCCCGGCAACGGTGCCAAAAACTTGATCCGTAAATTTGTTTTCAAGCAAACTCACTACCCTACAAGTGTATAGGTTCGTTGAGTATTCTTGACCAAGTTAAAATTATATCGAACCCAAGGGAGGTGTCTCTAGTTCAAGGACTTGATCTCAAACATCCACATGTTGCAAGATAATATTTAAAGGTTTCGGGTTTGATTCTTTCTCACTTCAACACAAAATTAAACACTAAAACTAAAGAAATCACTCAACTAACAATTCAAATTAAAGCAACACAAAAACAAGTAAAAGCTAATTCTAACTTCGTGTGAAGTACAAAGGAGAGGGGTATGCTTCGGGTAACTTCAATTGAGTTCAATTAGACGACCTATTGCATATATGCAACAATCGAACTAGAGGCAAACTCTCACCTAATTGACTAGCTCTCGTTAAATCAATCTAGTGCCTAATTGGGAGTGTTCACGATAATCTATCCCCTCTCGATGTAATAGACATCACAACAATAGCATTTAATAAATCATTTAACTCAAATTAGCACCCAATCAAACAAGCTCAACTCTCATTTTTTGCTCACTCAACCGAGATACATAAACGAACAAGAACAATCGATCAAAGCACAAGGAATCCACAAATTAGGAGTTCAATCATTCAATTCATATCAATTAGAGCATATACACAACAAAAATCATCTAATATCACTCAATCTCCATTACCCAAAGCATAAACAAATTAGCCCATGGTTCTTGAGGAAAGACCCATGACTAAATGTAACACCCCGAATAGGAAGCAGCTTTTCGTCCATTAATTTATTGTTTTTGGGCGAGAGGTTTGAGTGTGTTTAAGGTTTAGTCCTTTAAGTTGTTATGCTTTAGTATTTCTTAATTGTTTGCTTAGTATTAGTTGTCCCAATTAGTATTAATTAGACTCCTAGTTTAAGGCTAAGTTTCGAATTTTATTAAGAGAAAGGAAGAGAAGTATTATTGTTGAGGTTATAGTAATAGTCCTCTAAGAATATTATTTCCTTAAGTATTAATTCATTAAGGGCATGTTAGTAATTGAGGAATTAATTTTAGGGATTTTACTTATTGAGGATTTGACCATGAATAGGATTGAATAATACTTAGAATATTATTAGTATAATTTTTGAAAAGTAAGGTCTTAGACATTAAGAGGATTTTCGAAAAATATGTAGAATTAATACTTGGATTTTTAGTATCTTTATTTATGGAAATAAGTCATATTCTTATGCAAGAGAATAGTACATGCTTGAAGGCTAAGTATCATAAGAATAAAGAGTTAGTAAGGATCTATTAAATAAGGAAATAAGTTGTCAAGTATGGAAATAGAGATACAACAAGATATTGGGCCAAGGCCTTATGCAGCCCCAAACCCTACTTTTCCAACTCTATAAATATGTATTGATAAAGTCCCTAAGACCCCTAGACACCCAAAAATCCGCCGCCACCTCTAGCACCAAAATTCGGCAACTTTATGAAGTTGTAGGACTAGTTTTCGACAGCAGCTTATAGGCAAGAAGGAGGGCAGTTTTCGTGAGCCTTGATTGAAGTAGAAGGAGTAGGAATCGAGCACAAGGAATAGTCAAGCCAACGTACAACACTTCTTTATTTTCAAGACAAGAAAATGTGGGGGTTTAAACGGTGAAAAGTGGTAACTCTAGTTCGACTTTTAAATATTTAGTTTGATGCAATTAAGTGTTTATGTTCTAATATGAATGGATGGTCAGCTCTACCATCAATCTATCAATGGACAATCAGCTATATTGTCAAATGAATGTTAAGGATGATCAGCTATATCATCAATGAATGGATACGAAAGTCGTATCATATGTTAAGAAAGAAGGGTATGTTTTCATGTTTTTGTGTCCTTTATATTTAGACTTCGAACTAAAATATTCCCAACGGAGTGATTATTTTATAATTCCTCACCCCTTCACCGAACTATATTTTCAGATTTTCAAGAGTAAGATGACGAGATGCTGATGCGGAGGAAGGTGGATGTGATGCGAGTTAAAGAAGAAGTTAATGGATTGAAGTTTTATTAAACCAAGTAGGCATTTAATTTATTAAGTTGCAAGTGTTTTTAATATGTTTTTTTGGCACTTATATGTTTGCCAAAGATTGGGCGTTTGCATGTTTTATTTCGACGAGTGCATGGACACGTAGATGGTTGAATTAGGATTTGCTATGGTTTGAAGACTTATGGGATTTTTATTATGGATTTTTATGAGGTACTTTATTATTATGATTATGTGTTAATTTGCATGATTATTAGGAGATAAGTTGATGAATTTATTTAAAAAGTTGGCAGCTGATGGTTCGAATTTATTATGCACGCTTAAGTGTTAATTTATGTGATTAATTGTTCTAAAGAAAACTAGTTATTGTCCTTAGTTTGCATGATCGATAAGTTAAGATTTATAACTCCAAAATTATGAAATTTTACCAGAATATTTTCCATGATTTATAATGCATGTTGACCAATTTTCATGAGTTTTTACTTAGTAGAAGTCGAGGTTCCAGTTTTTGTCCTTTATGTGATTCTAGTCCTCAAAATTTTTGTTTTAAAAATACCAATTTTATGCCCAGCCTATTTTCGAAATTTTTGCAGTTTATTTGCCTTATATTATTAAGGTATTTTGGTCTTAAAACCTGGAGCAAAATAGTTTTAAAGTTTCAGCTTGGAATTAGTCCTATAACTTTATTTTACGAGCTTTTCATGCGTTTTAAAAAGTGATTTTCGTGGCAAGTGCTTATAATATGTCTTGTATGTATTATTTGAGTATTTAGACGTCTTTAACTGATTGGCAAGATTATAGTATTACAAAAAATGGCTTTTGTATTAGTTTGTGGATTGTTTTTATACACATGCGGTTTTGATGAGTGCACTCTAGCTGTTTTCGAAAGTTTTATGCTCCAGTTGCTGTACAAGAAGTTATTAGGTATTATTGCATGGTTTATTTGATGTCTTATATGTTGCATGATATTAGAATAAGTTTAATTCACATGTGAATATTATTGAAACATGTTATGTAGAATTGTTATGTTATTATGTGGTTCCTAGGAATGTGCTAAGTAAATATTATTGAAGTAAGTTATGAATGTTTGCCAAGGTATTTTTTTTATGATTTCTATGGATGTATTGAACGAGTTATTTGAATTGAATGTATGATTTATTTGTTTAGATTTATTTACTCTGATTTTAATTCAAAAGGAGTTTTCAAAGAAAAGAATTTTATTTCAAGTAAAAAAGGGTTCACGTTCTAAAGGATGTTTTCTTAAATTATTTACTTAAAAGCAAGACTTCCGCTGATTTGAAATGCATAGAATTTTAGGGCGTGACAGTGTGGTATCAGAGCAGGTCTACGTTCTTGTAGACTTGTAAAAATAAAATATTTTTATGCGTATTAAGTGATTGTATGCAAAGTTTTTATGGAATAATTTCATGAAAAGTTTAATAAAAGAGAAAGCTCCATCCATCACCACCGCCGCAACCATCTCCGAGTCCTAAAACAAGTAAGTTTTCGAAAGCTCAAGTATGATGTTTCAAGTGAATGATTTATTCAAGGAATGATTTATGATGTATGGCATGACCTAGTCATGAAGGCTTTTATAAAAAGTTATGAAGGACCACTTTTTTGTCAAAATGTTTTAAGAAAATATTTCAAGGAAAATGTTTTATGAAAAATGTTTTATGAAAGGATGTGCTTGTACGATGGCATAGGAAGTTTATGATTAAGATTTATGATGAGTATAAATGCCTAGCAAGAGTTATTAGAAGCTTTTAAGCTCGAGTACGTATAGGACTGTTTTTAATTTTTAGGATCGGCTAAGCAATTTCTTTGTATTTTAGGGTCTTTCGTTTTAGATACCTCCGAGACGTGACCCGAACCATGAACCTAATGAGTCTGATGGACACGCGGATAGAAGGGGTCGCCCTCAAGCTAACCCCGTAGTCCCTAACGTAACACCTATGCTTAACACTACCGCGCAAGTAGTTGAACAATTTAGGAGGTACAAGTCTGCTACCTTTAACCGGCGGGATGGACCGTTTGCTGTTGAGGAGTGGTTTCGTTCCATGGAGAGCATTTTCCAGCTAATTGAGTGCACCAATGCACAATGGATTGCATACGTGGCATTCCAACTCGTTGAGGATGCTGTCCATTGGTGGGAGAGCCATTGGAGGATTCGCCTGGTTGAGGAGAGATGCGCCTTGACTTGGGATCGTTTCAAGGAGATCCTGATGGAGAGGTACTACCCTCAATCCTACAAGGAGAGGAAGGAGCGTGAATTCCTAGACTTGCGATAAGGAGGCATAACGGTTGCGGAGTACGAATTGAAATTTAGCCAACTTGCACATTTTGCTCAACACCTCATCGACACCGAGCAAAAACGCGTTCTACGTTTTGTCAAGGGGCTTAGGACCGAAATTTAGCATGTTTTACTAGCTTTGGGCAACCTAACTTTTGCCGAAGCACTTGAGAGGGCTGAGAAAATGGCAGCTTATTTGAAAGAGGATGCGGATAGGAGGTCACACGATAACAAGAGAAAATGGGATCAATCCGGCGGAGCAAGGAAGTTTACTAATCGTGGACAAGGAACAACTCAAGGCTTAAAGCCCAAGCAAGTGAATCAAGTGGCGAACCCAGCTTGTACTAAGTGTGGGAAGAATCATGTAGGAGAGTGCCTCGTTGGGAATGATATTTGTTTTCATTGCCGCAAGCCGGGACACAAGGTGCACGAGTGTCCACTACCACCTAGGGCACGGGTGTTTTCACTTACGGGAGATTCGAGTGAGGATCAATCTCTTTCGGAGACTTTGCAAGGTATGCTAACTTTGAATTCGGTACCAATAACTGCTTTGTTCGATACCGGAGCTACGCATTCTTTTATTTCGCTTAGTTATTGTTTGAGGATTGGTTGTGAGTTTGATGTTAGTGTTAGTCCCTTAGAAGTTAGTATCCCTTCGGGAAAGGCTGTTTTTACGAGTAAGGTTTTGTCGAGTGCGAAACTTGAGATTTGTGGAGGAGTCTTGAGGGAGAGTTACATGTTATCGAGATGGGACAATTCGATGTCATTCTTGGCATGGATTGGTTAGCTATGCATCACGCCACCATTGATTGAGAGAAGAGGGAAGTGACGCTCAAGTTGCCAAGCGGAGAGGAGTTGACGTACTTTGGTTCCCGACCGAGTGCTCATAATTTGATCGTCACCGCGATGCAAGCTGTTGAATTGCTTCAAGAGGAAGGATGTGAAGGATACCTTGTCCATGTGATGGGCACGAATGTGAAAGAGGTAAACATTGAAGAGGTTGCTGTTGTTAACGAGTTCGTTGACATTTTTCCCAAGGAGTTACCCGGAATTCCACCTGACCGACAAGTGGAATTTACGATCGATCTAGTGCCGGGAGCTTCCGCAATTTCGAAAGCACCCTATTGAATGGCACCGAAGGAACTCGAGGAGTTGAAGATGCAATTACAAGAGCTGTTGGATAAGAAGTTCATCCAACCAAGTATTTCACCATGGGGAGCGCCAGTTTTATTCGTCAAGAAGAAGGATGGATCGTGGAGGATGTGCATCGACTATCGAGAGCTCAATCGGCTCACGATAAAGAACTAGTACCTGTTGCCCAGGATTGAAGACTGGTTCGATCAACTAAGGGGAGCGAGCGTGTTCTCAAAAGTTGACTTGAGATTGGGCTATCATCAATTGAAGATCAAGGAAGGAGATAGGGCGAAGACTACTTTTTGCACACGCTATGGGCATTACGAGTTTGTAGTGATGCCGTTCGGTTTGAGCAACGCACCAGCTGTCTTCATGGACTTGATGAACCGAGTCTTTCACCCTTTCTTAGATCGGTTCGTCATAGTGTTCATTGATGACATTCTTATCTATTCACGAAGTAAGGAGCAACATGAAGAGCACTTGAGGACGGTTCTAGAAGTTTTGCGCCAAGAAAGATTGTTTGCAAAGTTTACCAAATGCGAGTTTTGGTTAGACCGAGTGAACTTTCTAGGCCATGTGATCACGGCCCAAGGCGTTGAAGTAGACGCATCTAAGGTTGCAGCCGTGAGTGAGTGGAAGGCTCTAACTAATGTGAATGAGGTTTGTAGCTTTCTCTGTTTGGTGGGATACTATAGGCGTTTTATCGAAGGCTTTGCAAAGATAGCCTCACTGATGACCAAGTTAACACGCAAAGGGGAGAAGTTCGTGTGGTCCAAGGTTTGCGAGAAGAGTTTCCAAGAGTTGAAGTACAAGATAGTGTCGGCTCCAGTCCTTATTATTCCCAATCCTACCGAAAGTTTTGTGATCTTGAGCGACGTGTCGAAGCAAGGGCTAGGATGTGTTTTGATGCAACATGGGAAAGTCGTGGCGTACGCATCAAGGCAATTGAAGGTGCACAAGATGAACTATCATACGCATGATCTTGAGTTAGCGGTTGTTGTTCATGCATTAAAGATATGGAGACATTATCTTTATGGTACTAAGTGCGAGATCTTCACCGATCATAAAAGCCTCAAGTATATTTTCACGCAAAAGGAGTTGAACATGAGGCAAAGGCGTTGGCTAGAGCTAGTCAAGGACTATGATTGCACGATCAACTATCATCCGGGCAAGGCGAACGTGGTCGCGGATGCACGTAGCTGAAAGGGAGGTGTATTGAGTTTGTTGACGATTCAAGAGGAGCTAGTGAAGGAGTTTGGGCGTTTGAAGTTAGAAGTGGTCAATTCAACCAAGGAGATGGAGTCCATACTTGCAGCACTTGCAGTGCAAGACACGATTCGGACGAGGATCCGAGAGGCCCAAGACTTGCACCCCTTTCTCGGCAGCTTGAAGAAGAGGGTCGAAGTGAAAGGCGTCAAGGGCTTTTCAATCGGCAAGAATGGAGCAATTACGTATGAAGGGAGATTGTGCGTTCCAAACGATGAAGACTTGAAGAAAGAAATTATGGAAGAAGCTCAATGTACACCTTATACGGTTCATCCATGTGGAACCAAGATGTATAGGGACTTAAGGACTATATTTTGGTGGAGAAACATGAAGGGCGACATTGCCAATTTCATAGAGACGTGTTTAACTTGTCAACAAGTTAAGGTGGAACATCAAAGGCCATCCGGATTTTTGAAGCCGTTAGAGATTCCGCAATGTAAGTGGGAGCACATTTCCATGGACTTCGTGATGGGACTACCCCGTTCGATTAAAGGGAATCAAGCAATATGGGTTGTTGTGGATCGACTAACCAAGTTGGCTCATTTTCTTCCTATGAAGATGACGTGGAGTATGGATAAACTTGCTCAAGTTTATTCCAAGAAGCAGTGAGATTGCATGGAGTTCCCGTTTCAATAGTTTCGGATAGGGATACACGTTTTACTTCGCATTTTTGGAGGAGCCTACAATCGGCCATGGGCACTAAGTTGAATCTTAGCACGGCGTATCACCCACAAATGGACGGTCAATCTGAGAGGACGATCCAAACACTTGAAGACATACTACGAGCTTGTGTTCTAGACTTTGAAGGTAATTGGGAGACATACTTACCTTTGGTGGAGTTTGCTTACAACAATAGTTATCAAGCAACCATTGGCATGGCTCCATACGAAGCCTTGTATGGACGACGTTGTAGATCTCCTTTATATTGGGATGAAGTTGGCGAACGATGTGTTCTAGGGCCCGAAATCGTGGAGAAAACGGTCAAGGTGATTGAGAAGATTCGAGAGCGGATACGGGCTGCCCAAGATCGTCAAAAGTCTTATGCCGACAAGCGTAGGAAGCCCCTACATTTCGAGAAAGGCGAGGACATTTTCTTGAAGGTGTCACCGACCAAAGGAGTTGTTCGTTTTGGTCACAAAGGGAAGTTACAACCACGTTTTATAGGACCTTTTGAGATCCTAGAGAAGGTTGGGAGTTAGCATATCGCCTAGCTTTACCCCCAAGCCTTGCAGCCGTTCACAATATTTTTCACGTTTTAATGTTGAGGAAATACGTACGTGATCCTAGTAACGTGTTAGACTATTCGTCTTTGGAAGTAGATAAGAACTTAGCTTACGAGGAAGTACCTGTTGAGGTGTTGGATAGGAAGACTCATCATTTGAGGAATCGAGAAGTGAACCTCATTAAGGTACGTTGGAATCGACATGGGAAAAAGAAGAAGATTTAAATGCTAAATACCCCGAGCTTGTTTTGCAAGGTAAGTTAGTATTTTCGAGGATGAAATTTTTTAAAGGGGGTGAGGTTGTAACACCCCGCATATGCAGCAGCTTTTCGTCCATTAATTTATTGTTTTTGGGCGAGAGCTTTGAGTGTGTTTAAGGTTTAGTCCTTTAAGTTGTTATGCATTAGTATTTCTTAATTGTTTGCTTAGTATTAGTTGTACCAATTAGTATTAATTAGACTCCTAGTTTAGTGCTAAGTTTTGAATTTTATTAAGAGAAAGGAAGAGAAGTATTATTGTTGAGGTTATGGTATTGGTCCTCTAAGAATATTATGTCCTTAAGTATTAATTCATTAAGGGCATGTTAGTAATTGAGGAATTAATTTTAGGGATTTGACTTATTGAGGATTTGACCATGAATAGGTTTGAATAATACTTAGAATATAATTAGTATAATTTTCGAAAAATAAGGTCTTAGACATTAAGAGGATTTTCGAAAATTATGTAGCATTAAGACTTGGATTTCTAGTATCTTTATTTATGGAAATAAGTCATATTCTTATGCAAGAGAATAGTACATGCTTGAAGGCTAAGTATCATAAGAATAAAGAGTTAGTAAGGATCTATTAAATAAGGAAATAAGTTGCCAAGTATGGAAATAGAGATACAACAAGATATTGGGCCAAGGCCTTATGAAGCCCCAAACCCTACTTTTCCAACTCTATAAATATGTATTGATCAAGTCCCTAAGACCCCTAGACACCCAAAAATCGGCAGCCACCTCTAGCACCAAAATTCGGCAACTTTATGAAGTTGTTGGACTAGTTTTCGACAGCAGCTTATAGGCAAGAAGGAGGGCAGTTTTCATGAGCCTTGATTGAAGTAGAAGGAGTAGGAATCGAGCACAAGGAATAGTCAAGCCAACGTACAACACTTCTTTATTTTCAAGACAAGAAAAGGTGGGGGTTTAAACGGTGAAAAGTGGTAACTCTAGTTCGACTTTTAAATATTTAGTTTGATGCAATTATGTGTTTATGTGCTAATATGAATGGATGGTCAGCTCTACCATCAATCTATGAATGGACAATCAGCTATATTGTCAAATGAATGTTAAGGATGATCAGCTATATCATCAATGAATGGATACAAAAGTCGTATCATATGTTAAGAAAGAAGGGTATGTTTACATGTTTTTGTGTCCTTTATATTTAGACTTCGAACTAAACTATTCCCCACCACTACTACAAAAAACACTTTGCATAGTTTACTTAGACAGCTCATTAACAAATGAGCTTTCTAAGTAAATACGAAAATAATAAAAAAAAAAAAGAAAAAAGGCTTACAAAGCGGTTATAAACCGCTACACAAAAAAAAATAAAAAATAAACAGCTTAGAAAGCGGATTATTAAAGCGGTTCAAAACCGCTATGAGTTGCTATGGGGTTTAAGTGGTTTGAAGACCAATTTTTATTAAGCCTCTTTTTTAACCTAAGTCCTTCATCCATATTTCATTAATTCTAACCCTTCCGTTTCTCTCTATACATTGCCTTTGCTCTCTCCGTTTCTCTCTCTACATTGCCTTTGCTCGTTTCTGCTCATGGCCGCCTTTGAAGGCCATCGTTACCAAAGATCGGCGCCACTGCTGCTGAAGGACGCTGCCGCTGCGAAGGCGGGCGCTGCTGCTGAAGGCCGCCGCCGCTCCTCTCCGCCTGATGCCGCCTCTCAGCCGTCGTCACCGTTCCAGGTAGGTTTTGATTCGATTTAGTTCACATAATGATTTAGTTTCAGGAAAATTTTTATTCAACCAGAGCAAATGCTTCAAAGATTTTTGGTTTCGCAAGAACAGAGTAGGAGGAAAAAAAAATTCGATTTGGGGGTTCACTTTGAAAAATTGATTTCTGATTTTGATTTTTAAAACCTGATATGGTTTTGAAAAAAAAATCTGATACTGTGGTGACGATGGATTTCTGGGTTTTTAAAAATCTGATATGGTGTAACGAATTTTCAAATCCTGATATGATTTTTTATTGAAAATGATTATGGGTTCGAAGCATAGATTTTGAAATTGATTATTAGAATAGCAAGAACAGTGGTGTAACGAAGGATTTCTGGGTTATGTGCTTGGTTGTGAAAACTCTTCCTTCTCATATTCTTTCATTTCCTTCTCATATATGCTGTAGGAAGGCCGCCGCTGTTCGTTGAGGAAGGCCGCTGCCACTGTTCGTCGAGGAAGGCCGCCGCCACTGTTCGTCGGACTCCAGCAACTGCGGCTTGATTTCCATGGTGGAAAAGAGGCCACGTCCTTGCTTTAAACCATATCTGATTTTAATTATTGCAGAAAAAAATAAGTTTTTTTATAAAAAAATAATCTTAGAGAGCGGTTGTAAACCGCACTCCAAGTTAAATATTAAAAAAAAATACACTTACAGAGCGGTTTTTGAACCGCTTTCTAGGCTAATTCTGACTTGCATAGCTTTCACTTGGAGAGCTCATTTAACCGCTTTCTAAGCGGAAAATTGTGAGCTCTCCAAACCTCTTTATGTACTAGTCCACGGAGTGATTATTTTATAATTGCTCACCCCTTCACCGAACTATATTTTCATATTTTCAAGAGCAAGATGACGAGATTGGCGATGCGGAGGAAGGTGGATGTGATGCGAGTTAAAGAAGAAGTTAATGGATTGAAGTTTTATTAAACCAAGTAGGCATTTAATTTATTAAGTTGCAAGTGTTTTTAATATGTTTTTCGGGACTTATATGTTTGCCAAAGATTGAACGTTTGCATGTTTTATTTCTACGAGTGCATGGACACGTAGATGGTTGAATTAGGATATGCTATGGTTTGAAGACTTATGGGATTTTTATTATGGATTTTTATGAGGTACTTTATTATTATGATTATGGGTTAATTTGCATGATTATTAGGAGATAAGTTGATGAATTTATTTAATAAGTTGGCAGCTGATGGTTCGAATTTATTATGCATGCTTAAGTGTTAATTTATGTGTTTAATTGTTCTAAAGAAAATTAGTTATTGTCCTTAGTTTGCATGATCGATAAGTTAAGATTTATAACTCCCAAAATTATAAAATTTTACTAGAATATTTTCCATGATTTATAATGCATGTTGACCAATTTTCATGAGTTTTTACTTAGTAGAATTCGAGGTTCCAGTTTTAGTCCTTTATGTGATTCTAGTCCTCAAAATTCTTGTTTTAAAAATACCAATTTTATGCCCAGCCTATTTTCGAAATTTTGGCAGTTTATTTTCCTTAAATTATTAAGGTATTTTTTTCATAAAACCTGGAGCAAAATCGTTTTAAAGTGTCAGCTTGGAATTAGTCCTATAACTTTATTTTACGAGCTTTTCATGCGTTTTAAAAAGTGATTTTCGTGGCAAGTGCTTATAATATGTCTTGTATGAATTATTTGAGTATTTAGAGGTCTTTAACTGATTGGCAAGATTATAGTATTACAGAAAATGGCTTTTGTATTAGTTAGTGGATTGTTTTTATACACATTCGGTTTTGATGAGTGCACCCTAGCTGTTTTCTAAAGTTTTATGCTCCAGTTGCTGTACACGAAGTTATTAGGTATTATTGCATGGTTTATTTGATGTCTTAGATGTTGCATGATATTAGAATAAGTTTAATTCACATGTGAATATTATTGAAACATGTTATGTAATATTGTTATGTTATTATGTGGTTCATAGGAATGTGCTAAGTAAATATTATTTAAGTAAGTTATGAATGTTTGCCAAGGTATTTTTTTTATGATTTCTATGGATGTATTGCACGAGTTATTTGAATTGAATGTATGATTTATTTGTTTAGATTTATTTACTCTGATTTTAATTCAAAATGAGTTTTCAAAGAAAAGAATTTTATTTCAAGTAAAAAAGGGTTCACGTTCTAAAGGATGTTTTCTTAAATTATTTACTTAAAAGCAAGACTTCCGCTAATTTGAAATGCATAGAATTTTAGGGCGTGACACTAAACAAGCAAGATTAAACATAAACATAGATAAAACTTCAAGAAAAAAGTAAAAGAAATAGAGAGATATCACCTTAAACTCCAAATAAGCTAAATTTGGCATAAATCAAGCAATCCCACCATGGGTCTTGCTCCAAAAGTTTACAAAATCAATCAATCAGAAAAGAGGCCTTATATATGAGGGTATAAAGTGTAAAAAATGAATTTTGCAAGTTGGTCCTCAAAAACTTTGAAAAATCGCGTTTCTGCCTCATTCCCAGGATGGCACGAGCTGGGCATATATTCGCACGACCATGTGAATTTTTCTCCGCCCATGCGAATTACTTTGGAAGTTGTCGCACGGGCCAGCACAAACATCGCACAACCATGCAAATTCATTTCCGGACCATGCGAATTTTCCGCTGGACCGTGCGAAATACTTCGACTTCCATCGCACGCTCCACGCCTAAATTTGGCATGACCATGCGAATTGGCACGGGCTCTTCACATTTCCAAATTTTCTTCATGATTTCTAACCTTTTCACCTCCAATTCTTCATTTTCTCAACATCTTGGCTTGATTTGAGCTTTTTCCCATCATGATCATTGAGCATGATTGCTTGCATTGATCACTTCTCCTCGTTTCTTCACTATTTCTCCTCTTTTTGTCAACTATTACCTACATTGCCACATTTTCTCCAAGAATCGATTAAGTAGACAAAAGAGGACTATTTCACTCAAAATAACATACAAATCAACTCATTATAAGCATAAATTCAACACATTTTGATGCAAAAATGACACTAATCAGACACATGTATACCTAGTAACAAACTGTAATGCCTTGCGTTGGTACTTTAAGTCTTGTTTCTTTTTCTTCTTTTTTTCCTGACCAAATTGAGAAAAAAAAAGAAAAAAGCTATATACGAAAATCAACAAATACATAATTAATTTAATTACAAAAAAATTGAATTACAATTACAAAATGTCTGAATTCAAACTTGGTCACTGCTACCTCGCAACTTTGATGCAACTTTTATATAGACTTTATTCTCTATATATTTTTGGAGAGGGACCCTCGAGCTATGGATAATGAAAGAATAATGGATTTAGGGATTTAAAAACTGTAGAATGTTGTCACCTAAAAAATGTGGTTGATGAAATATAACTTCAATCACAATTAATGTGACTATATGCGCATCTTATGGAGTTTCCATATGACTGCAGTATATAAGATGCAATTATATATGTGCTGCAATCGCACCCTCTACTCTTAAATTTACGGGTGTGTGTATGTGTGTGAGAAGATCCAACGGTTGCACCCTCCAATTAAGTTGGTGTATCCATCATTTCTGATTATTAATTGGCTACCTAATTGGAATCAATTAGTGCCTTCATTTGTGAATTGAATTGTTTAAGTTTTCTTTGGATGGTTATTTGAAAATAAATTTCAAATTTATGAATTTCAGATTCCTTATTTGAAATCAGAGGGGATATGTTATACGACTTGTCAAATTTATTTATTTAATATCCATTATTTGGTAGATAATAGATAATATATAACCAGGTGGGTTAGCTCACCTGGCCACCGGGCTCCTCACTTGAGTGAGTAACCTGGGTTCGATTCCCTCTGGGAACGAATTAGGTGGGAGATATAAGGTTGGCTTGGAGATATTCTTGATGTGTAAGGAGACTTGGTGAACTAACTTCTAACTACTAACAACTAACATTTACCGATAAAAAAATATATATATATAGGTGAGATAAGGGGATTTTGTACATTTAATTACTCACTTATTTAAAAATTTACCGATAAAAATATATATATATATAGGTGAGATAAGGGGATTTTGTACATTTAATTACTCACTTATTTAGTAGATAGTATTAAAACTCTCCAATCTGTTACTGTTTAATACAATATTTCGTCACTTTTTTATTTTTCTGCTTGTATTCTGAAACACGACTCAACCAAGGGAGTGAACAATAATTGAGTTTTTCCTCTGGCTGAAACTTCAAAGTCGTGGACCCAAATTACGAGCAGTAATGTTGCCCCTCTATTCGTCCAAATGAGGTGTTCTAGTTATCCTGGTCTGTGGACATTGATGTCCATTAGAAGATGATGATAATTTTATGAAGCACATCAGAATTCACTACTACACAATTTAACTTGGAAGAGAGCTCTTGTCAAAACAGTTCTCCAAGATACTCCTTGGAGAGCAATTTTGATATGAAAAACAAAAAATTATGTTACCGAGGGATTTTTAACCGCTTATATACGAAATATTATATATATATATGTATATACTAGTATAAAATCATCATAACTGTTTGCCAAAATAGTGTATGATTTCCACCCAAGTGAAGGTGGTCGTTGTTGTCATGGCAAGTTAACCAAGTTAAATATCGAACACAGGGAAACGATGCGATATCAAGAAAGTATTGAGTGTTCACAAAGGTAGATAGCTAGGAAAGCAAGAAAACAATCATGGTTTCTATCAACTAAATCAAAAAGAAATAGTAAATCCTAACTATCACCTCAAAGAAGTGAGCAAGTGTGAAGTGTACATGGAAGTAATCCTACTATGGCTCCTTTGGTGTCCTATCCATCCTAGCATGCAAAAGGTGTCTTGGTGTATTAGTTGAGTCAACTAGTGTCTAGATCTCTCTACAACACAAGGTAAGGGCTCTATTGGATGTCTAGATCTCTCTACAACTTCCAACACTCCAATTAAGAGGTCTAGGCTAATATGCAATTCTCATTGGTCATACAAGCAATATATCAAACACTTGGCATGCAAAAAGTTCTTATAGCTCAATTCTCATTTCATTGCTAAAACATATAAACCATACAATCCAATTAAACATCCCAAGCATTCATACAAGTCGTTAATAAGAGAACTAATCCAACAAGATCACTAATTCATGCATACGATTAACAAGAGACTAAATTCACCATAGTATTCATATAACCATGCAACAAGGATATTAGCCCATGGGCGCTGATTGGAATTGGAAATCCACAAGTAACAATCTAATCATCATGATTATGAATTAAAACAAGAGAATTAAAGGAAAACTTACCAATTGTAGATTAATGGAAATACAAGCATCAAACCTTGAAAAGCTATCTCTTGATCCAAAGCTCAAAATCATAAAATGAACCGTAGGAATGTAGCTAAGATCATAACTAAGCTAATGAAATAAACGGATTAAAGATCCAATGGATGGATCGAAAGTAATTGTAGAGAGAAGTATGAAATCTAATTAAGAACCCACTAATAACCTCTAATCTCTCTCTAAAACTACCTAATGATCTAACTAATGAAGAAGATGGAATTCCCTTTGAAAATCTGATCCTTGAGGTATTTATAGTGCTCACAATGTTTGGTCCAATATGCCCTTCATTAAACTCGCAAAAAGATGAAACAGCCCGCGAAAATGTTCCAGTCCGGGGCTTCACACGAATGCACACTAGTGGCCACACGAATGCACACTCGTTCACTCCTCCAGTGCCCGAACCAGAGATGTTGTGCACGAATCCGGACTTGTGGTCGCACAATCCCGTGCTGCTGGTCGCACGATCCCGATCAGTCGATCCTCGACTTCTTGTTTTCTTCATATCTTGAGTTCTAGAGCTCCGATTAACTCGATTCTTTTTCCGTTGCGACCCTCTCTTCGAACTCTTCGACATGGTATATCATTTAACTTCATTGGATCAACTCAAAATTTCTGGACTTTTACGAACTTGCTCGTCTCTTGCCAATTTTTGCTCGTTTTCACTACAAAACACAACTTTCTAGCCAAAAAGGGTTAAATGCACAAAGTATAATATTTTAGGGTCAAATATGAACATAAGCACATCAAAACCATATAGATTGTTGCTCGTCCTTGAGCAACGAAGCGATAAGATAGGGGAATAATTGTATCAATAAAGCATCAAGCACAAGATCAAATGCCATATATACATCACCTAATTCATGCAATCTAACAATGTAGTGTCATCTCATCAACCATTTACATAACATCAATGCACACAAGATCAAATCAATGAGTCAAAATCCTCACTAGATAGTGTATCACTCAAGCTCTCAAGTGTATGAGGTTCACTCAACATCACACATAGTACATCCACTACCATAAGCTTGATAAAAGTCTCAAAATCTCCACCACTTGACAAGTAACTCATCATCAAATCAAAGAGGACTTTTATTTGGTTGTATTGTTGGCTCTTTCGTAAGGGTGGAATATTTTTGGATAGAAGTGACTATCGTACTAGTGGAGCAAGAGGTCAAGATACCTAGCTAGAATATCTCTACTCTTCCCAAGATAGGTTGCAAGTGATCAAGTTGCAACACCATTTCAAGCACATAACACTTCTTCCTTTCAAGAATTTTTCCACTTCCTTTCTTTTGCGATTTTTGCATCACATTACCAACACATTAGGAACATAAGCTCTTCTTCACATCTTTTCATTCAACACAACCTCCACTTTTTTTATCTTCATCTTTTGTTTCTTTCACTTTTCTTCACCATCTCATCCACCAAGCTTGCCTTCAAAGCACATGTAACCCTCTTATCCTCATATAAGCTCCACTAGTAATAGGGAAAATAAGGTTCAAAATGAAGGATAATCAAGCTACAATCAAAGGTTGCCAAAAAAAGGACAAAGGCACAAAATGGCTAACTATGGAATCAATTTCATGGCATGGATAATTTGGCTAAGTGGCTCATATAAAATGAAAGATGTCCTCAAATCATTTTTGACAACTCATTACAAAATGTGATCTGAAACTGGACTCAAATCAAGTTCTAGAGTGGAAATGCACCATGTGGATCTCACATCAAAGAAATGTCATCTGTTTACGATTGAAACGGGCAAAATAGGCTCAAACCTCACGGGTTAAGATGATCATGACTCATATCATATCAAACATATACACATCATTCATGTATCAAGCATCAAAGAATCAACTACATTATAGACAAAAAATGAATTAAGCAATATACACACTACACTTAACTATGCACTATCTACATCATCCACACAATCATAAGCATATCTCATGCTACACTACTCTAAACTAGCAACATAATGGCTAAAATAACAAGCAAAACAAGACATCATCATAGGCTCATGATCTAAAAACATCATAAAAGCACTAAAATCATCCTAAAAATAGCATTGCAATGAGATTGACGAAACGAAGACACCCCCCAAACTTTTTTGGACCAAGGATCTAAAAAGTTTGGCAAAGAGTGGAGAAAAGATCATGCAATGCACAAATTAAAGCACAATACAACAAGAATTAACACTTAAGCTCAAAATAGCAATCTACAATCGAGCAAACTAAACCTAAGAATGGTAGCAAATAGGGAGAGATAAGTGTAAAGACATACCTTGAGTTGGGATTAAGTATAGGAGGGTGAATTGCACTTACACGAAAATTAAATTTTCTTCTTGGCCAAGTAGGTGGAATTTTCCTCAACGCATCCTTCTCAAGCTCAAAAATCACATGAATTATCATTGCAAATCAAAATTTGAAGAACGAACATACCCCCCCAAACTTTTTCGGATCAAGGATCCTAAAAGTTTGGAAAAGAGTGATGAAAATAGGATTTACCGTGAATCAATGACCAATAAAGCATATATAAGCTCAACTAAACTAAGAAGCACAATATATACCAAGAGGCAATACCCCCAAACTAGGATAAATCACATGCACCAACAAAGGTAATAGAATACACTACCTTATATAAATGTTCAAGAAATCCAAAACACATCCCTAAGCTTCAAATTCCTTCATTAAAACAACTAGCACTCAAAATATCTAACTACCAAGCAAACAACAAAACAAGCAACATTTTTTAAGGATGGGTTGCCTCCCATCTAGCGCTTGGATTTAACGTCCCCTAGCCGGACAACACCAATGTTAGCTAAATGGCCAAGGATATTTCTCATTTCTCCCATCAAAGAACAATTCCAAAGCATTATGACTAAGGAAACAAGTAGGATTTCTCCCCCATACACCTACTTTCCTTTTCATTTTATACTTGTAAGCACATGCAAATTCTTCTTCATTTCTTCTCAGAACACCATTCCACCCCCATTTCCTAATATCAAATAGATTCAAGAGGATTCTCATTTCAATCTTATCATCAATCAATTCAAGAGGCAAGATAAATTCACAATAAACAACATTATCCAATATAGCACAAGTAGAATAGTCCAAGAGTTTAGAAATGCTTATTTCAAGTGTAGGCTCCTCCTCCACTTCATTTCATTTTGTTGTTTTTCTACAATGATGCTCATGTCCATTAGTGGACCTTCATCTTCCTCTTCTTGTTCTTTCTCCATTCCTCCTTTTGAATCTTCTCCTTCCTTATCCTCCACTTCTTGTTCTTGATTCCTATCAATATATACATAGGAAGTATCATATTCATTATCACCATAAAGAGGATTAATATCATACTCAATATAATTGTAAAAAGGATTTATAAAGCTCTTAAAATCGGAAGTATTTTGAGCATGAGTAAATTTGATTTCTTCATAATCATCTTTATCTTCTTCATCCTCTTCACTTTCATCAATTTCTTCTTTTTCCTCCTCCTTTACACACTCTTCTCTTTCTTCTTCTTCTAGTCCATCCTTCTTTTCTTCTTGATTCCTAATCAATATAGCATGAGGAAATTTATAAGCAATATCTTCATCAACAATAGGAATTTCATAGTCAATGTAAGCATGAGAAGGTTTAATAGACATTTGAGCTCCAATACAATCTACAATAGAAAGAGATTTAATTGTCTCATGATGATTATAATCTTCATCTTCCACATCCCCTTTTACTTTATCATTACCCCCATCTTCCTCCTCATAATAGGCTTGGATGCTTAATTGCTCCAATTGGAACTCCAAATTCGTGATTTGATGACTTTGAGACATGAAAATTTCATCGAACTTCTTGTTTGTCTCCTCAAAGTACCTTTTCCTTTCTATTCCTATTTCTTCCAATTCCTTGAGGATTTGAGCTAAAATATCTTTCACATAGCTTGAAGAAGTGTCCTCTCGATGGAAAGTCATAGGAAGATATTGAGTGCAGGAGCATGTATAATCATGATAAGAGTAGGAATCTTGATATGACATTTCGCAAATCTCATTGGCTTGTTGAGTCAATTGCCCCACTTGGAGCTCTATGCTCTTGATTTGATCTCCTTGAGATTTGACAATTTGATCAAACTTCACATTGGTCTCCTCAAAGTGCCTTTTAACTTCAATGCTCATCTCTTCCAATTGCTTGAGAATTTGAGCAAGAGCCTCATCTACATAACTAGGAGGAGTTTCTTCTTGATGGCAAGGTATAGGAGAGGGTAAATAGTAGGAATGTGGATCTTCATAGGAGTAGGAATCTTGAGATGTATATGAGTTAGAATGATAAGAAACTTCTTGTGGAGGTGGTGGAATTTGGGTTTGGTTCCATAACGTCATCATTATGTACTTCATACACTCTTCTAACATGGAAATTTTATCGAAATTGGTGCAGGGTTTAAATGGGTAAAGTTGATGTAGGTATGGATTAGGAGATGATATATTTTGTGGAGAATACGAGTAATGGTTGCATTCACCCATCTTCAATCAAGTGCACTCCTACAAAAATCAAGCAAGTATCAACACTCACCAAGAATGATAAAAAACAAAGAAACAAAGAAAAAGTAAACATCAATACAAGCCTAACAAAATGATCGTTTCCCCGGCAATGGCGCCAAAAACTTGTTTGCCAAAATTGTGTATGATTTCGACGCAAGTGAACGTGGTCCCTGTTGTCGTGGCAAGTTAACCAAGTTAAATATCGAACACAGGGAAACGATACGATATCAAGCAAGTATTGAGTGTTCCCAAAGGTAGATAGCTAGGAAAGCAACAAAACAATCATGGTTTCTATCAACTAAATCAACAAGAAATAGTAAATCCTAACTATCACCTCAAAGAAATGAGCAAGTGTGAAGTGTACATGGAAGTAATCCTACTATGGCTCCTTTGGTATCCTATCCATCCTAGCATGCAAAAGGTCTCTTGGTGTATTAGTCTAGTCAACTAGTGTCTACATCTCTCTACAACACAAGGTAAGGACTCTATTGGATGTCTAGATCTCTCTACAACTTCCAACACTCCAATTAAGAGGTCTAGGCTAATATGCAATTCTTATTGGTTATACAAGCAATATATCAAACACTTGGCATGCATAAAGTTCTTATAGCTCAATTCTCATTTCATTGCTCAAACATATAAACCATACAATCCAATTAAACATCCCAAGAATTCATACAAGTCATTAATAAGAGAACTAATCCAACAACATCACTAATTCATGCATATGATTAATAAGTGACTAAATTCACCATAGTATTCATACAAGCATGCAACAAGGCCCATGGCTAATTGGAATTGGAAATCCACAATTAACAATCTAATCATCATGATTATGAATTAAAACAAGAGAATTAAAGGAAAACTTACCAATTCTAGATTAATGGAAATACAAGAATCAAACCTTAAAAAACTCTCTCTTGATCCAAAGCTCAAAATCATAAAATGATCCGTAGGAATGTAGCTAAGATCATAACTAAGCTAATGAAACAAACGGATTAAAGATAGGTAGTGTGGTGTGTTTTTATACGTTAGAGTGGTGGTAGGTAGTGTGGTGTGTTTTTAATGAGTTTTGGTCAACAAGAAATATTGGTAACCCACTAGATATTGATTAGGATATCATTTTCTTTTCTTTTTTTTTCCTTATAAGAGATATTAGACAGTGAGTTTTAGGGGTATTAATATAAAAAAGAGAGAGACAAATGTTATCTCTTTTGAGGTTGTCCTTACCGAAGCATGGCAACAATTAGGAGAAAATTTTGTATTCGGCTATTAGAAAGTATAAAAGGCATGTTCAGGAAGTAGCATGTTAAGGATCGAAGATTAGGTGCAGTTGGTTGTACGTACAACAAATCAAAGGTGGGGGGTTAGTTCACTGTTTTCTTTTTAGTTATTGTGTTGTTTATGTTGCGAATGTACATGTTTTGCTTGAATTTTAAACGATAGTCTGTGTGACGAGACAATAGTCTGTGTGACGAGCTAATAGTCTATGTGACTAGCAATGTTTATGTGACGAAAATGTTTTTATGAAGATAGTCTGTGTGACGAGAACTTTCAGCTTGCATGATATGTATTGATGCTCGTAAGTTTACTGATTTCTTAATTGCGAACAGTTATTATCTCCCACTGAGCCTGTTGTTTTGCTCACCCCTTTTCTGTTAATATTTTCAAATGTCCCAAGATGACGTGTTGCGGCGTGGAGTGGTGATGTGATCGGTTGTGTAATTTAAATACAATCAATTATCTATTAGTTAAATGATTTGTTGTTTTGTCAAAATGTTCTTTTGAGAGAAAAATGATGTTTAGGGTTTGTATGCATAGACATTGAAGATTATGAAAAATGATGATGCATGCATGGCATATTAATTTCCAAATTTTGGATTTGTGGTACTACATTTTTATTGATTAGAAAAGTATTGTATAGATAAGAATTTAATATTATTTCTTAAGATAAATTTCTCTGGAGTGTATTTTATTAGATTATGATACTAACTTTGATAAATATTATATGTTTGAAACTCTTTAGATTTCTTTTAAGTAAACAGTTAAAATTGCTCTTCCAAAAGTTATGGGACATTATCTTCAAATTTTATATTATCGCAAAGTAAGTCGTTTTTATTTTACTCAACTTGGGACTTTAAATATTTTTTATGAAATGGTCCAATAACTTTAATTTTTAAAACATAGTAAATTAATTCTTAGCTTAAGTTTGATTCTCAAAAATACTTTAATTACAAGTCTAGAATATTTGGTTTTAATTTAAAATTTTAGTTGTTTTATTATCAAATTCAATGGCTTTTATGAAGTTTGTAAGTTTGGTCCTTTAATTTTCTTAGTGTATTTTCTCTTTAAGATTTCATTTTTATTAAAGAAAATTAGTTCACGCCTTAAATTATTTCCTTTCAAACCCTTTAATTCAAAAATTGAACTTTTGAAAATTGGGCGTGACAATATCTTCTGGCCCATCAAATCTGGCCCGAAATCTAGAATTCTACACCTATAAATAGGGTCTCATTCTAGTCATTTTTCATATCTTCTACATAAGAAGATCAGAGGTCGGAGAGGAGGAGCAAGTCGGAAGATCCAAGACTTCGAACATCCTTGTAGATTCAAAGGCGTTCTTCACGGCTTCAAGTTCGTTCTTCGAATTCTTCATCAACAAAGGCATTTTGATCCGGAATTACAGTGTGAAGCCTCCGGTCGACGTTCTTCATCATGTTGGTATTCAATTTAAGAAACACAGTGCGAAGTCCCTCCAATCAACGATCATCCACAAGTCGCCAACGACAACAATTCACAACAAGGAGTCAAGAAGATCAGAACTTAGAGAGAAGCATCAAGATCCAAGACTTCAGGCATCTTTGAAGATTTAAAGGTGTTCTTCACGGCATTAAGAGCGTTCTTCGAGTTCTTTATCAAAAAGATGTTTTGATCCGGGATCACAGTGCAAAGCCTCCAGTCGGCGTTTGATTCGAGAAACACGGCGCGAATCCCCTCCAATCAAACGATCATCCACAGGTCCTCCATGACAAAAATCAACACCACTCATCTACAACGACACCCTCATAGGGAGTCCAACGGAGAAACACTCAACACAGTCCATCCAACAAGGCAATATTAATTTGAAATAAGGCTTAACGCCCTCAAATTAATATCAACTTCAACATCAAGCTCGGACCCAACTCCGAAAATCAATAAAGTACTTTCACAATGCAACATTAATTCAAAATAAGGCTCAAATTCTATCAATCAATTATATATATATAACAGTGAGCATTTCACATCTCTTCAATCAATTAATCTGAGCTCTATACATTCGGTCAAATATGAGCTCTATAAATTTTATCTACGGCCGTCTACAAATTTTCTAATCCTCTTTCCCCGATCCAAATTTCTACTCAAGTTCAAATTAATAAAAGAAAACGCTCAAGAGGAAAAGGTAAATCTGGTTGCTATTTTTTACCTCAACTAATTATGATTTTGATTTGATCCATTTTCGTTATTTGATATTTTGAATTCTCAATTGGATAGAATGTAGGTTATATTGGTGTTCGAAGAATAAAGGATTCATCTGTAGATTCATCATTCCAGGTACTTACATCAACAATTAAGGTTTTCCGCAATTTAAATATTTTAGTATTCCTTTTGTTTGAATAATTAGAATGGAATTTAAAATGTCGGGTTGGATTTATAGATTCACAATTGGCTAACAAAATATAAAAAATTGTTCGCTTCGTCCAGGGGATTCAATTCAAGTGGTAATATATGGATAATTTTTGTGATATTACAAATTTAATCTATCTATATATGTCAAGAGAATTTTAATTAATTAATTTTGTAATGTGATGGCAGGCAGTAATGAAGGCACAATTAATTAAAAAACTTAAGTCAAAGTCGATGGCACTAGGCTTTGGGTGACTGATACGCCTGTGACTCCTTCATAAAATCTGTCTAAGGAGGGCAGCAGTGCCTTACAATCCAAGAGGATGGCAACAGTGCTAATTGATGAAATTGATAACCAGAATATTTTTTTTATTCTTTGATGTTTAAAGAATGTGCAAATTAAAATTTTTTTTTCTGAAAGACCCTTAAACTATTTTTTGTTTTAAAAAGCTCTCAAACTATCAAAATTTAATTCAAGAGGCCCTTATTTCACAGTCCGTTAATGAGTGTTTTTCAAGCGCCAATTTATGCGAGTGTGATGTATATTAATATGTCAACTAGTATTAAAATACGCCATGTAGATAAATAATTCTTATTTTTTACAAAATGTATAAAAAAATCTTGAAAAAAATAATTGACTCTTTCAAGCAAAAGAAATTCAAACGACGCTACTTCTTTCAAAATCTGAAATTCATAGATTTTTTGTTACGAATCAAACCTCACTTAAATTTCTTCAGAAAACTTCAAAAGTTTCAATGATTTTTGAGTATGTAGGGTTTTATTGGGAGATTTTTGTGTGATCCGTGGCGGTTTTGTTGGCGGGTTTATATTTCATAGAGGATGGAGAATTTCGGTTATTTTTGTGGAATTCCATTCATATACAATCACATTCGGGAATGAAACCCACAAAGACAGTTGATTTTGTGATCGCCAATGTCAATATCTCCATAAATTTCTGCAGTACAAGCAGTAGACAAAATATGAATTTTCTCCAACCATATGAAAATTAGGGTTTGAGAATTGAGAATTTTCTCAAGTCACACCTTTTGAGTTTTTTTTTTTTCTTTTGAAGACTATTTGTTTCCCGATTTTTTTGAAATATTTTGTATATTAAGAATTATTTATCTACGTGGCTTATTATAATCCTATTTGGCATATTAATATATGATACACTCATATATAAACTGACGCTTGACTAACAGACCGTGAAATAAGCGTCTCTTGAAATAAAATGTGATAGTTTGAGGGTTCTTTAAAATAAAAAATAGTTTAGGGGCTTTTTAAAATAAAAGACAATAGTTCAGGGGCCTTTTAATGTATTATGCCTATTAAAAATTATCTGGTTATAACCTAGTAATTACAAAATTAAAATTAAACAAACCAAATGAGATTAAATGAGATCTTGAAACGACAAATCTGGCAAGAGACAGATTTGAAATGCTAACTAGAAAAACCTGAGATGTTCCTAGACTATGCGATGTGTAGAATGGTGGCTAAATGATTTGTATGGTTTCGTCTCCTTTATAGGATTTTTGTGGGCTATCCATGAAAAAATTTAGATTCTGTTTAGATGGGTGAATTTAAAATCTATAAAATTCATGCACAAATAATCACTCTCTTATTTGTAAACTCAGTTAATTTACTTGTAAATCTGAAAAATGGATAATCCAAAAAGAAATACTCTCTAAGGGTGTGTTTGCTTTAGAGGATAAAATTATAATCCACTCAAAACATGCATGTTTTGGATGGATAAATAACTTTATCTTTTATATATATATATATTAGAAAATTCTAATGTATATAAAATAAATATAATTAAAATTAGTTCGTATTTTTATATTAGTTGAAATGAATTAAATAAATATATGAAATATGTAAAAGAAACATAAAAAAAAATATATTTGATGTGTAAGATAAAGTCAATGTGATTGATAATAAATTATGTGATATATGTATGTAGAAGTATAATAGGGAGTGAATGTATATTGTTGGTCCCTTAAAGTGGTCAAGGTCTAGAGGGGGGGGGGGGTGAATAGACCTTGAGTCCAAAATAAAATTTTCAAACTTTTCAAAAAGGATGGATTCTAGAACCTTACAGTAACCCTTTTTCAAGTTTAAAAGAATAAGTCTACAAGAGTTTTAAAAGCAGGACCACAAAGGTTACAGCTGTAGACTAACAAGTCTGCAGCTGCAGAGTTCAAAACTTTGCAAAATAAACAATCACTTGTAGACAAAGTATCAGAGGAGTTCTCACAATTAAAATTGTATTGAGAATACTCTAATGTGCAGCGGAATAAAGTGAGTGATTAATGAAAAACAATATAAACCAGACTTAACAGTTGAGTGACTTATGAAAGTCTACAGCTGTAGAGTCAGTTTTTGTGAAAATCACATGGGTTTTATGCACTTAAGATTTTAAAGCAATGATGAATGTAACAAGACAATTAAATATGCAGGAGTAAGAATATAAAAAACAATAAGTAAATAGACCAGATTTATAGTGGTTCAGTGTCTATAAAAAGACAACCTACCTCCACTGTTACACCAGTCAGGTGCCAAATTCACTAAGAAATGATCACAAAGATCAATACAAGTAGTTCCCCCTTAGAACTAGGTTCACTCTGATTCCTATTCTAAAAAGAGATAACTACCCTATTCACTTAGAATATCAACTCACAAAGAGTTTTACAAACCTCACAAAGAGATATCTACACTAAGTAGAAATATAAAGTAGGTGAGGGAACAACAACAAAAAGTGTGATTCTTGCTAAGAAAATCCTAACCGACTATCCTATGAATCATAAAGAATAAAAACAGGATAAGCTCTCTCAGAATATGCTGGCTGTAGACTTGCTTAGGTTGAATGCTTGTATGCTCGGGGTTGTTGTTGTTGCTTCCTCTGAGGACTTCTTCTATTTATAGATTGAATGAAGTGTCTTATCCATTGGGAATTTCAAATTTGAATTTCAGATAAGGCTCCTCTCTCTCTATTGGCATGTGTGAAGTGGTCCTCATTCTTCACACAGGATAGTACTGAATGTACTATGTCATTTCCTTCAGAATTCTGGGCTCCTTTGTAACTAATCTTCATTATCCTCCAGAATAAAGGAAAAACCTCCACTTAAGTACAGTTTAGTGAGTGCTCAAAGGCTACAGTAATAGTCATTAAGGGTCTTCTTAATTTTCAATTAATTTATGACTTGTACTTCATCTTCAAACGGTTCTTTGCAGCTGTAGAGTCTTCAACCTTGCAGCTATAGAGTCCTGTCAATATGAAAAATCGGCTGTAGGGAAACCTTACAGCTGTAGGATCATGTCTTGACTGTATAGTGATCAAATATACAGTTGTAGACTTTTCTTACAACTATATGTTTCAAACACCAATTTCCTCAATACAAGTGTTAGATTAATTCAACAAATAAACACATTGTTTTGCACACATCAAAATCTAGACCAAGGTACTAACAATTTCCCCCTATTTTGATGTTGGCAAAACAACAAAAGAAGAAAACAAAGACAATAAGAAATTGTCTTTAAAACAACAGAACAAGAAAAACAAGAAACAGTGAAAAGCAGGACAAGGCACAAAACAACAGAAGATAAAACAAATAAGATACAAAGCACAAGACACAAAGCAGCATAAATAAACAAAGCTTCAGGATACAGCTTACAGTAGGGTAATTAGACTAGAAACTAAAGAGTTTTAGTGTCTAATCTAGAACATATTCTTCATCTTCTTCTGTGCTTAGGATCAGCATCATCTTCTTCATCAGTATCATCTTGAGGCTTCAAGATTCCTTGTTCTACCAGCTTCATGTTCTTGGCATCTTCTTCAAAGTATTTCATCAGCATTTCAAGTTCATAGGATTCCATCTCTTCTTCTTCTTTCTTTGACTTGAATTGTCTCTTGGGCATAGGATTACTCTTTATCTTTCTACCAAGTAATCTTGCATTATCTCCTTGATACAGAGTTCCATTAGCTTTCATATCCTTGAACTTCTGGATCCTGTCCTTCTTGAGTTTAATCTTTCTGATCACAGTGTGTCTATTGCATATGCTCAAAATTTCTTTCCAGATAAGATCATGTTCAGTTTTCATACGATTAATCATTTCTTCAGAATCTTCAGTAGGAACCATACTCAATGGTTGAACATCTAGAGGTTGAGCAGACACAACTGCTGTAGACTGTTCTGATTCTTTCTGACTTTGCATCTCTTTCCCTTCTTTTTCCTTTCTTCTTTCTCTAAATTCCTTCAAAGTCTGTTCCCAATAACCAAAAGGTTTCTGAGTGTGAACTGTAGGTTTCTGAGCTGTAAACTTGGGTAGCTTTATGATCTTTCCTTCTCTAGAGCTTCCCTTAGTCTGATCTGAGTGAGTTCTTTCTCCAGCTTGTTCACTCAATCCCATGGACAAGGATTTTGCAGCTTCCAATTCCTTTTTCCATGATTTTCCAATATCCTTCACATTCTCAAGGATATCATCAGCAACCTTTTCCTTTTCTTCAATCTCTTTTTCAATCTTGCTTTCCCCCTTTTTGCCAACATCAATATGTGACAAAATAGAGTTAAGTTTGTTCATCAAATCAAGTTTCAGAGAATCATAACCAGTAGTCATATTAGACATTTCTTTCTTCAGACTTTTCATTTCTACCTTCAAATCAAGAGAATCATCCTTAATAATTTTGATATCTGACTGAAGGTTAGATATCTCTCTTGATTTCTGACTGCTTTCTTTTCTAATTTCAGCATTCTGGGCAATTAAGCTATCCACAATAGCTTTGAAGTTCTTCTCCAAAACTTTCTTTTCTTCTGAACTTCTTTCTTCAAACTTCTTTACAAGGTCTTCCATACCTTTTCTCACATTTTGAGAGAATATAGCATCAGGGACTAGCATGACTTGCTTCAAAATTGTAGCTTCAATGCCTTTAAAAGATTCCTCCACATTCTTAAGTTTTGAAACAACTTCTTTGTGTGTCATTTGAGGATTTGCATCACTATCTTCTTCCTCAGAATCTCCTTCTCTGATTACTAACTCTTTTCCTATCACAGTTTTCTGAGCTTTGGAAGGCACCAACTCTACAGCTGTAGAGTCTTCAGTAGAAGCCTTCCTCTTGCTAGGAGTTATAGGAACTTCTGTAGAGAATCCAGTAATATAATCTTCCATGTTGACCACATTTTCTCTTTCAAGAGCTGAAAAGCTCTGAAGTGGTGGAGTTCCATGCCTGTAAATTTTCTCCAATGTATACAAGGCAGGTGGAGATTGATGAAAGATATTTGTTATAGGATGAGATATATCTTTATCAATCTCACTAGATAGCTCATTAACAACTCTCTCATCAACTTGAATATTCTCAGTTGCTTGAACTTCAGTCTCCACAATCTTTTCTTGATCAACAGCTTGAGTTTGGATTTGAGCTTGTGCACCACCCATTGGGCATCATCATTGCCATCATCATTATTATCTGGCTTATCTTCAGGCTCTTTGCATAGAGAATCATATTTTCTTTTCTCCTTCTCCTTCTCTGAGTCTTCTTCAGTAGGATCTTTTTCAATAATAACTGGATCTGCAGCACTTGCTCCTGCAGACTCCATCAAAATTGCTTCCTTAGCCAAAATATTCAATCCTTCAGTTTCAGCTAACTAAGTGCTTCCTTCACAAATTTTCTGTGGTACCGCTTCATCACTATCTGTGCTTTCCACATCATTATCAACTTCATACTGAGCCTCTAGATCTTGTTCAGTCATAAGAACAACCTTCAAAGCTGCGGCTGCAGACTTGGTGATTTTCTTTCTTGCAGGTTCTTCAGTGATAACCTGTTTTCCTTTTCCTTTATCTTTTCTTTTCTTTCCAGCAATGAAATCATCTAGGAAATTAGGCTTTAATAGTTCATTGACATCACTGCAGTTAGTCCATTCAACAATCCATTGGAATAACTTTCTCTCATCTGCTGCTAACTTCTCAAGTTCTTCTTTTACAAGCTTCCATTCTTCAAACTTTTGTCTTTCTTCCTCAAATTCATCAACCCTCTCAACTGGAACAACTGGGAGTTGTTCAGTTTCAGGTTTAGTAGCTTCAATCTGTTCAGGGAATTGCTCATTTGCATCTACAAATTGTTCCTCATTAGGTTGTACTTCAGACTGTACAATTGGTAAGTCTACAGCTGTAGACTTGTCAGCTTCAAAATCTGTGGCTTTTTCTATTAATAATATCACGATTGGTAAGTCTACAGCTTTTTCTGCACAATTGGGTTTGCCCTGAGTGTTATCGGAGTCAGGTCTTCGTTGCCTTTCAGAGGCCACCTGGTTTGTCCTTCTCCTCTGAGGATTGGGATGCTCCTGATGGGCCCTGTGCCTTGCTTGAGGCCTCCTCTGACCATAGTTCCTTCCACCTTGAGCATTCTGAGACTGAGCCTGAGAAGTGCTTGGGGCAGAGTTCTTTCCAGTCTGAGGGTTCCTAGGCCGAGCCTTGGAGTTCCCTTGGTCCTTCTTCCTTGGCTCAGGATGAGGAGCCTTAGCCTTTCCCTTAGGTTTTAGCCTGGGTTCCTCAGTCCTTTGCCTGACAGGTTTAGAAGGTATTTTCTTCTTCCCTTTGCCTTTGTCCTGGTGAGCAACACTTGAGCTCTTGTCACCAGTTTGGGTAGGGACAAATGTTTTCTGAGAGTTTCTCCCTGAAGCACCTCTCTTCTTCTTGCCCTTTGGGTCTTTTGAGGCATCATAGCCTAACACAGCTTTAGCACCATCAGAAGACTGAGAGATCATTGTTATCTCATCAACCACTTCGGAAGATGAATATAACTTCTTCAGCTTTTCCTCAAGGCACACATTTTCTCTTTTCAGGGCCTCATGCTCAGTGGTGTATTGAAGCACCAACTTCTGATGAGCATTCTCTTTTTAGATTAGCTCAAGATCCCAAGCAGTTTGCTCAACACTTGTAACACCCCGCATAGGCAGTAGCTTTTTAGTCCTTTAATTATTATTTTTAGGCGTGAGTTGGTGTGTTTTATTAGGTTTAGTCCTTTGAGTTGTTAAGCTTTAGTATTTCTTAATTAATTACTTAGTATTAGTTGTCCCAATTAGTATTGTTTGGACCACTAAGTAGTGTTAAGTTTCGAATATTATTAAGAGATGAGGAGAATAATATTATTGTTGAGGTTATAGTATTAGTCCTCTAAGAATAGTATTTCCTTAGGTATTAATTCATTAAGGGCATGTTAGTAATTGAGGAATTAAATTTAGGGATTTGACCTTATGAGGATTTAACCAAGAATAGGATTAATTAATACTTGGGATAGTATTAGTATTATTTTCGAAAAATAGGAGTCTTAGACCTTAAGTAATTTTCGAAAATTAGGAGAGTGTAAGACTTTGATTTCTAGTATCTTTATTTATGGAAATAAGTCATATTCTTATGCAAGAGAATTATATGCTTGAAGTTTAAGTATCATAAGAATAAAGAGATGGTAAGGATTTGTTAAATAAGGAAATAAGTTGCCAAGTAAGGAAATAGAGATACACCAAGATTATGGTCCAATTTTCTTACCTTTTTTCTTGTAATTTCGTCCAGCCCTTCTTACAGCCCCAAACCCTATTTTTCCAACTCTATAAATATGTATTGATCAAGTCCCAAAAACCCTTAGACACCCAAGAAAAATCGGCAGCCACCTAGCACCAAACTTTGGCCATGTATTGAAGTTAGAGGACCAGTTTTCAGCAGCTTGTAGAAGTAGAAGGAGGGCAGATTTTCGAGAGTTCTTAGAGCAAGGAATTAGCAAGCCAACGTACAACACTTCTATATTTTCAAGTCAAGAAAAGGTGGGGGTTTAAACGGTGAAAAGTGGTAACTCTAGTTCGATTTTTAAATACTATGTTTGATGTGTTTATGTGTTTATGTGCTAAAAGAATGGATACTCTTATGTAGTATCAACCAATGGGTGCTCTTAAGTAGTGCCAAATTAATGGATATCCTTATGTGGTATCAAAGAATGGATGCTCTTATGTAGTGTCAAAAGGGATACGCTTAAGTCGTATCAAAGATTAAGAATGATTGGTATGTTTACATGTCCATTATATTTAGACTTCGAACTAAACTATCCCCACGGAGTGATTATTTTATAATTGCTCACCCCTTCACCGAATTATATTTTCAGATTTTCAAGTGTAAGATGAAGAGATCGGCGATGCGGAGGAAGGTGGATGTGATGCGAGTTAAAGAATGAAGATTTTTATTAATTACCAAGTAGGCTTTTATTTTATTAAGTTGCAAGAGTTTTATTTAAGATTTTCGGCACCTTTATGTTTGCCACAAGATTTGACGTATGCATGTTTTATTTCATTGAGTGCACGGACACGTAGATGTTTGATTTAGGATTTATTATGGTTTGATGAATTATGGGATTTTATTATAAATTTTATGAGGTATTATTATTATTATGATTAAGTGTTAAATTGCATGAATTTAAGGAGTTAAGTTGATGGACTTATTTATTATGTTGGCAGCTGATGGTTCGAATTTAGAAGCATGCTTAAGTGTTTGAGTTATATGTTTAATTGTTCTTAAGAAATAATTATTGTCCTTAGTTTGCATGATCGATAAGTTAAATTTTTATAACTCCAAAAATTATGAAATTTTACCAGAATATTTACCATGATTTAAGATGCATGTTGACCAATTTTCGTGAGTTTTTGCTTAGTAGAAGTCGAGAAACTGATTTTAGTCCTTTATGTGATTTTAGTCGTCAAAATTCTTGTTTTAGAAATACCAAAATATATGCCAGCCTATTTTCGAAAATTTGGCAGTTTATTAGCCATAAAATATTGAGTATTTTGGTCATCAAAATCTGGAGGAAAAATTGTTTTTAAAGTTTCAGCATGAATTTTAGACCTATAACTTTGTTTTACGATCTTTTCATGTGTTTTAAAAAGTGATTGTTTTGGAAAGTGTTTAATTTATGCCTAATATGATTTTATTGAGTATTTAGAGGTCAATGTTGAATGGCAAGATAATAGTATTA
>JAPKLY010000060.1:375392-473877 GCA_026898435.1 Prunella vulgaris
TCTCCTTTGGGTTCGATATATTAAAACTTGGTCAAGCTTACCACGCTAATCACGAACACGTACACTTGCGTGAGGACTCATTTACACCGAATAAGTTTTTGGCGCCGTTGCCGGGGAAACGACTTGTTTGATTGATTATTGTTGTTTCTTTTATTTTCATTTGGTTTCTATTGTGAGGGAATTTGATATTTGTTTTCTTGTAGGTATATGCACACAAGAAGTCAAGGGGGAGATTTATTACCCTTTGATTTGGATCTTGAAACTAGCCTAGGAAGAAGAAGAAGAGAAGCTAGATTGAATCGAGAGAACATGGATAATCAAATGAATGAAGCTCGAGAGGAAATTAGAGAAGAGGAACCATTAAGAGGACAAGTGCATCAAGGTGAGGAGCACTTGGCTCAAAGGGAGGTTCCACAACCACAACCTATACCACACCAATACCAACCTTATCCACCACAAAATCAACCATACTATCCACCTCAATATCCCAACTACCCAAACTACCCAAATTACCCAATGAACCCACCATACTATCCACCACCACCACAAAACTATCCTTACTATCCATACCCACCACAACCTCAACACCAAAGACCACAAATCGTAAACCCACTACAAAATAATGAACCATTACTCCGAGACTACTTTGAGCCAAGAGTTAATGAGCATTATGACGGTATTGAGAGACCACCTATAGATGCTGAGAAGTTTGAGCTTAATACGAATCTATTGAAGTTGTTAAAGGAGTCGCCTTTCGAAGGATCAAGTGATCGTGAAGATCCCAATGCACATCTCAATAACTTCATGGAGTTATGTGACACGATCAAGTACAAAGGGATGTTGGATAATGAAAAGAAGCTTCATTTCTTTAATTTCACCTTGACCGGGAGAGCTAAGACATGGATCCGATCTATGAATCCAAAAGCAGCCACATTGGAGGAGCTAAGTTCACAATTTCTCAAGAAATTTTACCCTCCATCAAAGATGCTAAAGGCTAGGGAAGAGATAAAGACTTTTCGACAAAAGGCGAGAGAAACAATATCAATTGCTTGGGAGTGGTACCAAACCTTGTTGTTGGCTTGTCCTCAACATGGTTTGAAGGACGAAGACATACTTTTGACATTCACAATTGGATTGCATGAAGGAGATAAGAATTACTTGAATTCTTATGCCGGAGGCTTGGTTTGGACTAAGACCATTCGTCAAGTGAACGAGATCATCGAGAATATAGCTGCAAATGATGCTTTTCAAAGAGATTCCAATAGTGGAACGGGTGATCGAGTTGCACTTCTCGAGGAAAGATTGACAAATATGTGTAATTTGGTTTATAGAGGCCAAAACCAAAACCAAGCTCCAACTCCGATGCAAGTAAGTGTTGTCGAGAGTATTCCTCATCCTACTACCTCTACTCAAGAAGAAGTGAGTTATATGGGTCGGCCTCAATACAACAATTCTTTCCAAAATAGTCAAAGGTCATATGTTGCTCCACCTTTTCGACAACAAGGAGGTCCGTTTCCAAATCAAAGTAACCCTCCTTACAACCCGAATATGAGGCATGAGAATTTTTCATATTCTAATCCTAAGGGTGCAATTCAATTGCCACCCCGGATTGATCCGGGGTCTAAGCCACCTAATAATGAAGGGAAAGGGAGCATAGAGGATACTTTGACATTGATCTTGAAGAAGTTGGACAGTTTTGAAGTGGAGTTTAGAAAGATGAATAGTGAAATAAACAAGAGAGTTGATGACTTGTATACTTCGCAAGGAAGTCAAATCAAGAGCTTGGAATATCAACTCGGGCAAATTGCTTCGTCTTTGAGTCCACAAATCAACAAGGGTAAGTTTCCTTCTACTACCGAAACTAATCCAAGAGAGCATATTAATGCTATTTCTACTTGCAATGAGTTGAAGAGTGAGGTGTTGAAAAGAAATGCTATGGAAAATTTTCATCTTGAATTGGTGGAGGAAGCAAAATATGATGAGGAGAAAGATTTTTTTGTGAAAGGTGATGAAAAAGTAATGGGGGTAGTTGAAAGAATGGAGAAAAAAGATAGGAAAGTTGAAGGGGTAGAAAAATTAGGGGGTGGGGAAAGAAAGTTGGAAGAAGGGAAAGTGGAAAAAGATGTGAAGGTGGAAATTTCAAAAAGAGTGAAAGATAAGCTCGATGATAGATTCAAGAAGTTCTTTGAGATTTTTACAAAGCTATATTCAAAGATGCCCTTTCTAGAAGCTATTGAGGTATTACCAAATTATACAAGGTTTTTGAGGGATGCTATGGCAAGGAAAATGAAATGCAATGAACCGGAAATGGTTAAGCTTACTCATGGGAGTAGTGAGTTGATACGAAAACATCTACCTATAAAGCTTAGAGATCCGGGGAGTTTCATTTTGAGTTGCCACATTAAAGGAAGTAAAAAGATGAAGGCCTTGTGTGATTTAGGTGCAAGTGTGAATATGATGCCACTTTCTATTGCTGAAAAGTTGGGCTTACATGAGTTGAGGCCAACAACGATTAATGTGCAATTGGCTGATGGTTCTAAAGTGAAGCCTAGAGGGGTGATAGAAGATGTGGTTGTTCATGTGGGGAAGTTCATTTATCCCGTTGATTTTGTTGTACTTGATATCGATGAAGATGTTCGAAATCCTATCATCTTTGGGAGACCTTTTCTTGCCACATCGGACGCGTTGATTAATATCAAGCGAGGAGAGGTTACTCTTGGAATGAATGGTGAAAAAGCTACTTTTTCAATCCATGACAATTCCGAGAGTTCCCCAAAGAAGATTGAAGGAGAATTGAACAAAGTGATGCTAGATGGGATGGAAAGTGATGAAAAGGCAAAAGACAACATTCTTGATCTTAAGAGTGAACTTTATGTTGATGATCTTTTCGAAAAGAGAAAAAAGGTGAATGAAGATAAGGGGGTAACGCAAGTGGTGAAAAATGTGGTGAAGAAGGGATGTTTTTGGAGAAGGAAGTTGAGTGATGTAAGTCACTCAACCCTTATTGATTTTGATGTCACTTGAGCTTTATAGCGTCCGGCTAGGGGATGTTAAATCCAAGCGCTATGTGGGAGGCAACCCACCCTTATATCCTTTTCGTATCCTTTATTGTTTGTGTTGTTTAGTTTTGCTTTTTTATTTTAGGGGTAGAAGCATGAATGCCATTTTTAGCTCATTATTTTGTGCTTTGATTGCTCTTTTTGGATTTTGTGCTATTTTGTGCAAGAATAGATTTGAGGAGCATATTTTGTTTAAGGTTTTGAGATATACTTGTTGTGGGAGTTGATATGGATTGTGCATGGTTTATTGAACTTGAGTTTCTTGATTAATCACTCTTTCCAAACTTTATTAGGATTTTTTATCCGAAAAAGTTTGGGGGGGTGTGATTCGTGATTAATTTTTCGATTAATTGCTCATTTTCATGATTAATTTGATGATGTTCAATGACCATTTATGTTACATGTGGAGTTTTAAGTTGTGTTGTGTAGGAAAATGGAAGAAAATAGCTTGAAAAAGGTGAAAAGAGATGAAAAATCGAAGTGGTGCAAAAAGGGCTTTGGTTCGTGCACCCATAAGCATTGATCCGTGCACCCAGAAGCTCGGTTCATGCAACGGTTCACTGGTTCGGGTGAGAGTGGTTCGCACGAATGCTCGTACGAGTGCGGTTCGTGCGACAAGCTTGCTGGCTCGACTGACGACGGTCCACACGAACTCTCGCACGATCCCGGTTCGTGTGGTCGTAGGTTTGGATCGTGTGGCACCTTGTGAATTCGAATTTGACCAATTTTTGGTCCAACTTTGACCACACTTCCCTAGGTTTGTCCACTTACTATTTGTCTTCATTTCCCACTTATTCCACACACAAACACACACTTCTCTCTTCACTCTTGCACTCCATATTCTCTCAACACCAAGAAGGAGAAAGTTGGAGAACATTTCCATATCTCAATTTCTACAATTTTTCTCATCAATTCCTTCCAAAGGTATGTTCTTTTAACTCTCTTCATTCTATTTCTTGCAATTTTATTGAAATTCCATGGTAGCATTGTCTAGAATAAGAAATTTAATTTTTAGAGTTCTTGAGTTTAGTTTGGGGATTTCTTTATTCTAGTTTAATTTTGAGCAATTGTTGATGAAATAATGCTACATTGTTGATGCGTAATCCATGAGGAATCAAATTGCATGCTAATTTAGTGAATTTTGGACTTAATTGATGATTGAATTTTTGAGTGGAGGAATAGTGACGAATTTTTGGGAATGTTATGCTAAAATTGGATTGTCAAGATTATTGTTGTTCTATTTGTCAATGAGCATGAGTATATTGATGTTAGGTTGAGTTAATGATGTTGATTCACCTATTATTTTTTTTTATTTGAGGTTTCAGTGATATATGACATTGGCATGACTATAAGTTGCATGATTTCCTTAATTCTAGAATTAGACACATTGTGTTAAATCCATTCTACTTTGTGAAGATAGATGTTAATGAATTGAATGTATTGTTCTTCCTTTGCTCATATATTCATATATCATGCTTTGAGCTTATTTTTCATATATCTTGCTTTGAGCTTATTTCTTGTAGGCTATGTCTAAGAGAGGAAAAGGTAAGAGCAAGGTTTCGAGCTCAAGATCTAATAAAGAATGGAATGATCAAATATATGAGGAAGAGTGTCTTAAAGAGTGTGGAGAATCACCTACACATTATGGATTGTTCTTTGAGGAGAAAAGGAGCTACTTTTTGAAATTTGCTCAAGTCTGTGGTATTGATTTCCATGCGGGGAGATATTATGATAGGAGATCCTCAGAAGATTGTAACTTTGGGAATGACATTGAAGAGTTGTTTGCTAATATAGGATGGAGCGGATTGCTTGATCTCCAACATTTTGACTCATGCAAGGAGTTAAATATTGAATTCTTGAGCACACTCGAGGTGAGAGAAGTTGATGGAGTTCCGATTCGAGCAAGATTTCGGATCAAGAATGAAAGTTATGTCATGACAACGAATCAAATCAACGAAATTTTTGGGTGTGAAGAAGATGTTGAGAAAGGAAACTTCTATGCATGGGAAAGGTTTACTAGAGCTCAAGAAATTTGGAGAAGGATTAGCGATGATGAGGACTTCAATCCTCAATTTTCTAAGTCCTCTAGCCTTGTCAATCCTATATTGTATTATGCTCACCGGATCATAGCAAACACGGTCTTTGCTAGAGTCGAGCCGAATAGGGTGAGAATTGATGACTTGTATATCTTGCATTCGATGCTCACTTCTAAAAAGGCGGACTTCGGGGCCTATCTTTTAAAGAATCTTAGTCAACAACATGTGCGGACTAATTGCGCCTATGGAGGATTAATTGCATGTATTGTTCAAAGGGCTTGTCCTTCACCCGAAAGGGAAGGTGCAATGGGCGCATTGATTGATGTTGCATATTTGATAAGGTCTAAGAAGTTTAAGAGGAAGGTGAAAGTGGTTTGTGTTGTAGGGCAAAATATTCATGACCTCTTTCCCTTACTTGAGTATGAGCTACTCACCATCAAGAAGAATGAGAATTTGAAGCTCGATACACCCGAGCACATTAACTTTAAGGAACAATTTCATCAAAGGATAAACAAAAGAGCAAGGGGTACTTCAAGTTCTCAAGCACAAGAAGAAGAGCATGTTGGGGAGGAAGAGCCTATGCAAGAGGAAAACCCTTTCGAGCAAGAAGGATTTCGTGTGTTTGAAGGGTTGACATTCAATGAATGGGGGCATGAAGTTCAATCTTTGAGGATTGATGTTGGTGACCTTAGGAATGAGTATTCGTGTCTACGTTCCGATGTCACGAGGCTCACTGACAATTATCATTCCCTCAACACCACTGTGGACTCCGTTAATAGGACAGTGAACACAATGAGCAATAACATGAACGCAATGGGGACGAACATTGAGGAGATCTTGGAAGCACAACGAGCTATGATGCGGTGGCATATTGGTGAAGGGCATTTCACTTATCCACCGATGGACCCCCCTTCGTGAAGTGACGATTTATATCTAACTTCATAAGGATGGGTAACTAATTTTCCTTCCCTTATCATGCCTTCTATCTCGTATTGTTAGGATTTGAACTTTGGTTTGTAATGATTTTATTTGATGAGTGTGGTATTTCTTTTTAGGTAGCTTAGTCCTCTTGGTACTTGATAGATGATTCATGGATTATTGATGATTTGATCTTAGGATTGTTGATGCTTTTATTGATTGTGCTTAATTCGTATGCATTGCTTAATATTGTCTTCACCTCTTTGCCAAACTTTTTAGACTTATGGTCCAAAAAAGTTTGGGGGGGTGTGATCGTTTTGCCATTCTCTTCGCAATGCTATATTTAGGATGATTTTGAGTGCTTGTATGATGTTTTGACCATATGCTTATGATTAGGTTGTTTTGCTTGTTATTTTTGCCAAATTGTTGCTAAGCTTTGAGTAGTGTGGCATGAGATATGTTTATGGTTGTGTGGATGAGTTGAAATTTCATGTTGGATGTAGTGGAGTTATGGCTTGATTTTTATATTGTCTTTTGTGCTATGGATTTGATGATACTTGAGATTTTGATGATATGAGCATTTTTTATATGAGATGAGTCATGATCACCCTATACCCTTGAGGTTTTGAGCCATTTATACCCGTTTCAATCTTGAACGGATGTCATTTTTTCTTGATGTGAGTTCCACACATGTGCATTTTACTCTAGAACTTGGCTTTAGTCTTGTTTAAAACTACATTTGACATTGAATTCACATAATATGATTTGAGGCCATCTTTGATCTACATTGAGCTACTTTGCCCTATGAGCCTACCTTGTTATTATTATCCATTGCTCACCATTTTGTGCCTTTAGACCTTTCCTTTGGCTAACCTCACTTTAAGCCATTTTCCTTTCATTTTGGAACTCTCTAGTCCCTATGATTAGTAGAGTGAAAAGAAGGAAGGAAGATTGGTGATATGATGAAGAACATGGTGGCCTAAAGTGGAAGATATGAAGAATTTTATGCATGGATTGAAATTTTTGAAAAAAGGCAAGTGCTAGCAAAGCATGAGAAAAAGTTGACTTTTGTTCAAAATATGGTCAAGTTGACCTTTGTTGTGAGTATGGCTAAAAATTGCAAAGAAGGGAAGAATGATCTTGAAGTGTGATTTTGAAGAGCATGAAGAATGTGTACAATTGCATGAAGATATGAATGATTATTATTTGATTCCTTCTATGCTTTACTAATCATACTTAGTCACTCTAATTCATATCTATACTTCACTACCAAAGAGCCAACATTACAACCTTATGAAAGTCCTCAATGATTTGTGAATGATTTGTCATTCTAAGTGGTGGAGAATTTGAGACTTGAGCCAAGCTTATGGTAGTATTTGTATCATTGTGTGAAGATTGAGAGAACCTCAAACACTTGAGAGATGAGCTAAACACTTCTACGTGAGGATCTTGACTTGTTGATTTGACTATTTGTTCATTGATTCGATTTTGATTGTTGATTTGATGAAATTGCATTTTAGACTTGTTTGATATTGAGCTATGATTCTATGGCATTTGATCTTGTGCTTGATGCTTCATCGATACAATTATTCCCCTATCTTATCGCTTCGTTGCTCGAGGTCGAGCAACAATCTAGTTTGGGGGTGTGATTAGGGTCATAATTGCATGTTTTTGTAATCATTTCTATATGGTTTTGATATTCTTATGATCATATTTGACCCTAATATAGTATAAATTGTGCGATTTACCCTTTTTGGCTAGAAAGTTGTGATTATAGGTGAAAACGAGCAAAACGAGGAAGAGATGAGCAAGTTCGTAAAAGTTCAGAAAATGTGAGTTGATCCAATGAAGACAAATGTGATACCATGTCAAAGAGTTCGAAGAGAGGGTCGCAATGAAAAAAGAATCGAGTCAATCGGAGCTCTAGAACTCAAGATATGAAGAAAACGAGAAGTCGAGGATCGATCGCACAAGTCGAAGCCGGGTTCGAGCGACCACAGGCCAGACTCGTGCGACCATGGGCAACGTTCGTGCGCCAAACTTCTGGTTCGGGCGACGACGAGCCGCACGAACACTGACACGAGCTTGGTTCGTGCGGTCACCTGCTGGCGATCATGCGATGGCTCGGTTGTTCCATTTTTGAAGGGCAGTTTCGTCTTTTCGCGCGTTTAATGAGGGGCATATTGGACCAAGCATTGTGGGCACTATAAATACTCTTAAGATCAGATTCTCAAGGAGCCAAGTCATAATCCAAGACACATTTCTTAGATTAGAGAGAGAGTGAGGTAGTTACTTGGAGGTTTCTTAATAGTTCTTCTCACAAATTCTTAGATAACTTTTGATCTACCGTAGTGATCGTCGATCCGTTTATTCCTGCATGCTCATCTGGTTGTAGGCTACATTCTCACCGATCGAATTTCAATTTCATTTGTCGAATTTCAATTTAGCATTTTAGAGGTAAATTGTATCTTTCCAATTGTCATTGTAATAGGTAAATTTCTTTACATTTCTTTCTTAATGATGAATGTTCCTAGCATAATTGTTCTTAAGTTTACTCAATTAGCCATGGGCTAATTTCTTTATGTGTTAGTGTATGATGCCTATGGAGTAGTGATGTGATAAATTGATCTTTTGAATGATTTGAATTGTTGTATGATCAATTCTCTAATTGGAAGGTTTGTATGAATGCTTGCATGTGTAGATGATAATAGGGCCATTAGGGAGTTAGTCTCTTGCGAAAGTAGAGATTATTTCCTAAATTCTCTTGTATTAAGGCCAATGCATATCAAGTGTTTGATGAAATTCCTAAGATAGTGAGAATTATCTTTAGTGAATTAGATTAACAATTAGAGACTTTAATATGTATTAGGGAAACCTTTTTGCATGTTAGAGAGGCTTGTCCATTGATTAAACACAATCTCATTGAATAATAAAGTGATACTTCACTCACGAAACATAGGATAGTACACTAGCACATTCCCTCACATTTGCTCACTTTGCGAACACAAGGTGATAGGTAGTTTGCTCTTTTGAAAAATTAGTAGACGATAGATACCATTGCCTTTATTGCTTTGTTAGCTAGCCAATCGAAACAACGAATTATCTTTCAAATCCTCGTCTCCTTTGGGTTCGATATATTAAAACTTGGTCAAGCTTACCACGCTAATCACGAACACGTACACTTGCATGAGGACTCATTTACACCTAACAAGATTCTTCTTCTTACATCCTTCTTCTTCTTTTTCGCTGGTTCTTTTGGTGATCTGATAATAGTGAGAACCTTTCTTTCAGACTTCTTCTTTCTCCTCTTAGATTCAAGGGCCATAGGAGCATCCACAGCTCCTCTCTTAAAATTAGCCCTTCCAATAATTCTATGAATCAATATGGGTTGTCCTTCATGCCCATTGAAGAGAGAAAAACCAACTTCCTTCAGGATATAATTCAAAAACAAACCAAATCCTTTGTTCTTTCCTGACTTCATAACATCATTACCAATATTTCTCAACAAAAGTTCTCCAACATCAACTTTTACTTCCTTAACAAATGCTATCATTAGATCCCACATTAATATAGTACTAGTATCATGAGCACCAGTTCTACATAATAAGCATTAATCAATGGCTTTATAAAGATAAACATACTCAACTGCTATGTCAGTCTTCTTGAATGTTCTTTTCCAGTTCTTTTGAAATGGCTTCTTTTCAGTGAATCTCCTCCAATACTTCTCATCTTCCTCTGCAAAGTTGAGATTATCATGCGCATCACCTCCAGTCCTTAGGTGTAAGGCTTTGCAAATATCTCCAGCTGTAATCTTTACATTCCTTCCTTGCAGCTTTACTGATAAAGTCTTTCTTTCAACATTTGATTCTGCATTCTGGTAGAACTCATGCACTATCTTGTCATCATAAGCTCCACGGTTGTTGGTCAGACAGTAATGAATCCCTTGATTCACTATGTGCTTCACTACTTCCTCCATAGCATCAGTGGGATGCTTCTTCAGAATTTTGTCGAAGTCAAACAAAGCACCAAATATAACTTTCATAGACATGATTCTTGGTTTCTTTTGAGTAGGGGATGGGGAGTGTTTAAGGTTTTAGGGGGTTTGAAATGTTAAAGTAGGATAAAAAAAGGATGAAGGGTCCTTTAAATACCTTTCCTTAAACAGTCGTATGAGAACAGGGGTATAACGGTCTTTATTCTAAAATTTATGAGTTTTTGAATTCTGAGCCAAAATTTATAATTAAATTTGTCCAAAATCTAACTCACATAGAATTTAATTTCATTTAAAATGTTACACATGCTCAAACATTTTATTAATTAAAATGCTTGAATAAATCCAAAATTTCTGTAACTTAGTACAAAAGTTTCTGAATTTTGCAGTGCTCCATTTAATTTGCAGAATTGTACAAAGTACTGCAAATTCCCTAAGTTTGCAGTTGACATTCTTAGAATTTGGAAATAAATAGTTAAAATAGAATTTGCAGGTCAGAACTAAGTCTACAGCTGTAGAGTTATCAACTCTACAGTTGAGTGACTTTGCAGCTGCAATTTTCCTTTCTACTGAATTTTCAATTTTCTAGGTTTGTCTTTGCAATTTAGTGATTTTCACAGAGTCTTCTAACAATTCTAACATTCCCAAATTACCTCTCAAGATTGAAAATCTTGATTCACACAACGGTTTAGTGAAAATATCAGCAAGATTCAAATCAGTATGAATCTTTGTCAATTTCACATCCTTTCTTTCAACATGATCTCTTATGAAATGATGCCTTACATCTATGTGTTTTGATCTAGAGTGTAAAACTGGATTCTGTGTGATAGCAATAGCACTTGTATTGTCACAGAATATAGTTATCTCTCTTGAATCAATCCCATAGTCTTGTAATTGATATTGCATCTATAAGATTTGTGCACAACAACTTCCAGCAGCAATATATTCTGCCTCTGTTGTAGAAAGAGCAATAGAATTTTGCTTTTTACTGTGCCATGCCACCATTCTTTCACCTAGGAATTGACAAATCCCACTAGTACTCTTCCTATCAATTTTGCATCCTGGAAAATCTGAGTCAGTGTACCCAATGAGTTCAATTCCTCCTTCTTTAGGATATCATAATCCTAGATTTTGGGTGGATTTGACATACTTGATGATCTTCTTTACAGCATTCAAGTGTGATTCCTTAGGATTTACTTGGAATCTAGCACATACACCTACTGCAAACATGATATCAGGTCTGCTAGCTATAAGGTATAGCAATGATCCAATTAGCCTCCTATATTTGGTTACATCAACACTTTTGCCATTTTCATCTTTGTCAAAACTCACAGAAGGTGTCATAGGTATATTGGTAGGCTTAGAACTATCCATTCCAAATCTCTTTATAAGCTCTTGAGTATATTTAACTTGATTGATGAAAATTTCATCTCTCATTTGCTTAACTTGTAATCCCAAAAAGAAATTCAGATTTCCCATCATGCTCATTTCAAATTTCTCAATCATGAGCTTAGAGAATTTTTTGCATAATTCCTCATTGGTTGAGCCAAAGATTATGTCATCAACATAGATTTGGACAAGCAAAATATCATTCCCATGTTGTAATCTGAATAAGGTTTTGTCAACCATACCCTTTTTGAATCCATTTTTTATCAAATGATCACATAGGGTATCATACCATGCTCTTAGTGCTTGCTTAAGTCCATAAAGGGCTTTTCTAAGCTTATAAACCATATCTTCAGCTGTAGATTCCTCAAATCCTTGTGGTTGTTCAACATACACTTCTTCTGAGAGTAAATCATTGAGAAATGCACTCTTTACATCCATTTGATAGACTGTAAAGTTCATATGTGCAGCATAGGCTAGAAAGATTCTTATAGCTTCTAATCTTGCAACCGGGACAAATGATTCATCAAAATCTATGCCTTCAGATTGACAATAGCCTTGAGCAACTAGCCTTGCTTTATTTCTGGTTACAATTCCATCTTCATCAAGTTTGTTCTTGAATACCCACCTAGTTCCAATCACTTTGTGATTCCTAGGTCTTGGAACAAGTTCCCATACTTGATTTCTCTCAAAACCATTCAATTCTTCTTGCATTGCAATAATCCAATTGACATCTTGCAGTGCTTCATGAATATCAGTAGGTTCTGAAGATGAAATAAATGTAGTAAACATTACCTCATGGATTTGTTTTCTGGTTCTTACAGCATTTGATGGGTTTCCAATTACATGCTCAGGGGGTGACCTTTCAACCAAATCATATCTTACATAGGTTCTAGTCTTTGATCATTGTTCTCTACAGCTGTAGATTTACCTACTGCAGACTCATCAAGTCCTTTTGTTAGTGTCTCTACTTCTGTTTGAACATTTTCATAGACTAGGTCTTCAACATTCTCTAGAGGTGGTAACTCAACAATTATAGTGCCAAAGTTTTTGTTGGTCAAATCTACAGGAGTTTTGATCTCAACATATTGCTGTTGACTTGTAACTCTAGAGTTGTCCTCCTTAGAGTCTTCAATAAATTCTTCAGGGGAGCTATGTTGTTCATAAAAAACAACATGGTGTGACTCTTCCACAATCATTAATCTCTTGATATACACTCTAAATGCTTTGCTAACATTAGAATAATGTAGAAAGATACCTTCATTTGACTTTGAATCAAAAGTCTTAAGGTATTCTTTCCCATTATTCAGTATGAAGCATTTACATCCAAAAATATGTAGATAAGAGATATTAGGAGTCCTTTTTTCCATAACTTATATAGAGTCTTCTTATGATCCTTAACAATCAAGCATCTATTTTGTGTATAGCATGCAGTGCTTGTTGCTTCTGCCCAAAATTTCGTAGGCAACCTTGCTTCAACAATCATTGTTCTTGCAGCTTCCTTGAGTGTTCTATTCTTCCTTTCTACAACTCCATTCTGCTGTGGGGTTCTGGCTGCAGAGTATTCATGAATTATGCCATACAGTGAACAATACTCTTCAATCACCTGATTTGTGAATTCTGTTCCTCTATCTGATCTGATTTTCACAATCTTCAAATTCATTTCATTCTGAATCCTTCTTAACAATCCTGGTAACCGCTGTAGAGTTTCACTCTTCTTTCTTAGAAACACAGTCCAAGAAAATCTTGAGTAATCATCTACAATAGCCAAAGTATATTTCTTCCCACATATACTTACTTGTTCTATGGGTCCAAAGAGATCCATATGCAGTAATTCAAGTGTTCTTGAAGTACTTGAGTGAGGTTTGCTTTTGAAAGTCTTCTTGATTTGTTTCCCTTTGACACAAGCATCACATAGATGTTCCGTCCTGAACTTAGTGTTTGGCAAACCTCTTACAAGTTTGTTATTCACAAGTTCATTCATGGATTTAAAGTTTATGTGATTCGTTCTTTTGTGCCATAGCCAACTAACTTCATTGGAACTATTAGCTAGAAAACAGGTAGTTTCAGCTGTAGAGTTCCACTCCACAATGTAAGCATTCCCTATTGGGATTCAACATCTTTGACTATGCAAGTGTCTTGTGTAAAGTCTACAGTGTAGCCTTTGTCAGAAAATTGACTTACACTAAGCAAGTTATGCTTTAAGCCATCTACCAAGTAAACATCATTGATATGAACATTTCCTTTGAGTAGACATCCTGATCCTTTAGCTATTCTACTGGATTTATCACCAAAAACAACTTTAGGACCTTTATGATTGTCACGCCCTAAAATTTCTATACATTTACAAATCAGCGGAAGTCTCACTTTTAATTAATTATTTAATAGAAACATTCTTTAGAACGTGCACCCGTTTTCTACTAAGTAAAATTCTTTTCTTTGAAAAACCCCTTTTTATTTAAAGGCAAATAAATCAAACATTCACACTAAATAACTCATTCAATACGTCCATGAAGAACATAAATAATATCATCTCAATTGTATCCAACATGTTTTAATAAAATCATCATAAGAGATCAAATCATTCCAACTTCATACATCAACCAAGACATTGATCAAATCATGCAATAATACTTAAACAAATCATATACAGCAGCTAGTACCTAAAACTCACGAAAACAGCCTGGGTGTACTCATCAAAACTGATTGTGTATAAGAACAGTCCACTAACTAATACCAAATCCATTTTCTTTAATACTATTATCTTGCTAAATAATCTAAGGCCTCTAAATACTCAAATAAATCATATTAAACATATTGTAAAGACTTGCCATGCAATTTCATCTTTAAAACACTTGAAAAGCTAGTAAAACAAAGATAAAGGACTAATTTTGAGCTGAAACTTTAAAACGATTTTTCTCCTGGTTTTATGACCAAAATACTTAATATTTTATGGCTAATAAACTGCCAAAATTTCGAAAATAAGCTGGGCATAAATTCGGTATTTTGAAAACAAGAATTTTGTGGACTAGAAACACATAAAGGACTAAAACTGGAACCTCGACTTCTACTAAGTAAAAACTCATGAAAATTGGTCAACATACATTATAAATCATGGCAAAAATTCTGGTAAAATTTCATAATTTTTGGAGTTATAAAACTTAACTTATTGATCATGCAAACTGAGGACAATAACTAATTTTCTTAAGAACAATTAAACACATAAACTAACACTTATCATACACATAATATTCGAACCATCAGCTGCTAACATATTAAATAAATTCATCAACTTAACTCCTAATAATCATGCAATTTAACACATAATCAAATAATAATACCTCATATGAATCCATAATAAAAATCCCATAAATCATCAAACCATAGCATATCCTAAATCAATCATCTACGTGTCTTTGCACTCTTCGAAATAAAACATGAAAACGTCTAGTCTTGTGGCAAATATAAAGTGCCGAAAACATTAAATAAAATACTTGCAACTTAAATAAAAGCCTACTTGGAATTTATTAATTTAAAACTTCAATCCAATAACTTCTTCTTTCTCGCATCACATCCACCTTCCTCCGCATCGCCAATCTCGTCACCTTACTCTTGAAAATCTGAAAATATAATTCGGTGAAGGGGTGAGCAATTATAAAATAATCACTCCGTGGGGATAGTTTAGTTCGAAGTCTAAATATAAAGGACACAATAACATGTAAACATACCCTTCTTTCTTAACATATGATACGACTTTCGTATCCATTCATTGATGATATTGCTGATCATCCTTAACATAATTTGACAATATAGCTGATTGTCCATTCATAGATTGATGGTAGAGCTGACCATCCATAACATATATCTGACAATATAGCTGATTGTCCATTCGTAGATTGATGGTAGAGCTGACCATCCATTCATATTAGCACATAAACACATAATTGCATCAAACTAAATATTTAAAAGTCGAACTATAGTTACCACTTTTCACCGTTTAAACCCCCACCTTTTCTTGACTTGAAAATAGAGAAGTGTTGTACGTTAGCTTGCTAATTCCTTGCTCTAAGAACTCTCGAAAATCTGCCCTCCTTCTACTTCTACAAGCTGCTGAAAACTGGTCCTCTATCTTCAAAACATGGCCGAATTTGGGTGCTATGGGTGGCTGCCGATTTCTAGGGTGTCTAAGCGTCTTGGGGACTTGATCAATACAAATTTATAGAGTTGGAAAAGTATGGTTTGGGGCTGAATAAGGTGCTGGCCGAAATTGCAAGGAAAAGGCAAGAAAATTGGCCCAATATCTTGGTGTATCTCTATTTCCATACTTGGCAACTTATTTCCTTATTTAAAAGATCCTTACTAACTTTTTATTCTTGTGATACTTAACCTTCAAGCATGTATATTCTATTGCATAAGAATATGACTTATTTCCATAAATAAAGATACTAGAAATCCATGTCTTATACTCTCTTAATTTTCGAAAATTCCTTAAAGTCTAAGACCCATTATTTTCGAAAATACTACTAATACTATCCCAAGTATTATTTAATCCTATTCTTGGTCAAATCCTCATAAAGTCAAATCCCTAAATTTAACTTCCTCAATTACTAACATGCCCTTAATGAATTAATACTTAAGGAAACACTAATCTTAAAGGACTAATACTATAACCTCAACAATAATATTATTCTTCTTTCCTCTAATAATTCGAAACTTAAGTACTATCATAAGAGTCCAATTAATACTAATTGGGACAACTAATACTAAGCAACCAATTTAGAAATACTAAGGCATAACAACTTAAAGGACTAACCTTGTACTCACACAAACTCACGCCTAAAACAAAATAATTAAAGGACTAAAAGCTGCTGCCTATGCGGGGTGTTACAATGATCTTTCACATTTTGTAGCAAACTTCTATCTCCAGTCATATGTCTTGCACAACCACTGTCAATGTACTAAATCTCTCTTTTGGTGGTTGTAACATGTCCCTGCAAAAATAAAGTGAGTTATTTAGGAATCCAATACTTTGGATTTCCTCCAGTGTTACTCTTTGCAATCCAAGCCTTTTTGGGAGCTGTAGAGTTGTTAATTCTACAGTTCTTGCTTGATCCTCCTCTTTGAGTGTTTGAAGAGGGAGACATATCTGACATATTTCCATTCCCGAATCTATCAAAGTTAAGTCTTCTTTCCATATCCAATCTATGATAGACTTCTTCTTCTAATTGTAAGTTTGATTCTGCAGTTTGTTTCAAAGTTATGTTTTGAAACATATTTGAAACATCTTCTTCAGAGTCATCCATGATCTCCTTGATCTTTTGTTGTCTTCTTGGTGATAAATCTTTGAATGAGTTCAAGAATTTCAAATCTTCTAGCTGTAGGGTTGAATTTACAGCTTCTTCAGGGGTTGTATCTTTGATAAACTTCCTTTTAGGTCTTGGAATTGACTTTTGTAGGTATTTCATCCAGACACAAGGATTATATCCTATTCCAGTCAAATCCTTTGAGTGCCTTTGCTCAGACAGCATCTTCTTCAATTGTTTAGATGATTTTCCAAAGCAATTTAGCTTCTTTTGATAATAGGCATTGTGTTCTTCAAGTTCAGTTATCATCAGTTCTTGACTTCTGATTGTTTCCTTCAATTCAGCACAATCTGCAGCTCTACAACTTGCTTCATTGAAAAGTTCTTCATTGAAATCTTTCAGACAAATGTAACCTTCTTTCAGTTCTTGTAGAATATGCAGTTTTTGTTCAGCATTTTCCACTCCAGCTAACAAAGCTTTCACATGTTCCCTTCCAATGTGATTATCTCTTCTAAGGTAGTCTTTCGATTGCACTTAGCATGTCACTAGAAGAATCCTTTTCTGTAATATAACTTGATGATGATGAGCATACCTCTTCATCTTTAGCCATAAGACAGATCAGGGCTTCTTCATCTGAGTCTGTAGAGTCAGAGTCTTCTAAATCTGCAGTTGACTTTTGAGAAGAAGAGGGACAGTCTTCCTGATTTTTATCAAACTCATAAAGTAGTGCTCTAATTCTCTCCTTGTCAAACTTTTTATTTCTATGTTTCCTGAGTCTCTTTTCTTCATCAGTGTACTTCTCAGCTTTGGGATAAGGACAATCCTCGATGTAATATCTTGGTTTTCTGCAGTTATAGCACAAATAAGTTGAGTTAGGTGTTGTAGATTTCACCATACCATCTTCCTTTGGTGTGAACAGCTTCTTCTTGGTCCATTTACGAAATTTCTTGAGCTGCTTTATAAAAAGAGCCAAGTCTTCATCATCAGAACTTGTAGCTGTAGGGTTGTCAGCCACTAGAGCTGTAACCTTACTGCTGTCAGGTTCTTTTCTTCTGCTTATATCAAATTCATAGGCTTTGAGGTCTGAAAAGAGTTCAAAGGTGGATATCTTAGATAAATCCTTTGATTCTCTCATAGCAATGACCTTCATGTCCCATTCAGAAGGTATACCTCTGAGAACTTTCATGTTCATTTCTCTTTGTGAGTAATCTTTACCAAGTGAGTCTAGCTCATTGAGAATCTCAATGAATCTTAACTCAAACTTTTCAAGAATTTCACCAGATTTCATCTTGAAGTTCTCAAATTTTTAAACTGCTATCATGAGTTTATTTTCCTTGATTTGTTCAGTTCCTTCACAAATCATTTCCAACTTTTCCCATATATCTTTTGCAGTTTTGCAGTTTTTTTTTATCTTACTAAATGTTGAGCAATTCCGTTAAATGTAGGATTATGTGGCTAATTAATCTAGGGAAATCACTCAAACAATAATCAAATAGATAATTTAGAATTGTTGTACGAATTGTTGATAAGAAGGTAGAGAGAGAAATTTTGTAGTGTATTTCTTGTATTAGGATTTCAGATCCTTACAAATGAGGTGTTTACAAGCTTTTATACCCTCTTATTGATGAGGTGGCATTATTCTAAGACATGTGGCTTCTGATGGTGACAAGTGTCCTCCACTTGTCACCACCTTACACCCTTGCTCCATTAACTCTAACATAACCCTCTTATACACTCCTTATAGGTCCTTTGAACATCTTGCGTCTTTATTCCTATGAGCGAAGGGCGAGCAGGCATGGCGAGCAATGTGGCGAGCAAGCGGGTGACCACCTTGGGCTTATCTTCATGGCTTGGTGTCTAGCTACCTTCAGGCTTGGCAAGCAAGGAGGCGAGCATGAGGGCGAGCAGGTTGGCGAGGACCTGGGACGTGGCCATATGGACTTGTTACCTTGCCATCCCTGGGCCAGGCGAGTAAGCTGGCGAGCACCCTAGCGAGCAGCTCGGCTAGCAACTAGCACTTTAACTTGTTTATACTTTAATTGTTCTTTAATCCTCAAGCCTATATCCTTTTATCAACATTTGCCCCTCAATATATGCTTTAATTTGATTCTTCTATATCAAAGTATATGTTGGAATTAATTCTCTGGATTGACGAGTGATCAGGCGAGCAGTTTGGCAAACAACATGATGCTTGGCTATAAGGCGAGCAGCTTGGCGAGCAACATGATGCTCGGCTATGTGCTCGGCCCAGGTGCTCGGTGTCTTGTTCGCCTTCTTGCATGGAAAAGGAAGTATCGTCTCGGAAAATGAGGTATCTCCTCGTTCAATGTGCCAATCAGTCACACGAAAAGGTGCGCTTCTTTAAAAACTTTTCAAATTTCTTGCAATTAGGCCCCTGAAATTTCTTTTCCCTCTTTCTTTTAACACTAAGGTATAAATAGGCATTTCATTCACTATTCATCTTTTTCCTCACTCGATCAGTTTCTGAAAATTTCTGGCGCTCAAGTTTTACCTCAATTTTCCGGCGATCTTTGTTATTCCCTCTCCAACGAACAACTTTGGAGTTTTCACCGAAGGTAATCCCTTGCTTACATTGCCTTTAATTTCTCTTTTTGCATTATCTTCTTTTTCTCTTAATTTTTGAATTTCTATTTTCTGTTCTTGTTCGTTGGATTCTCCATCGGAATACCTGATCGGAATCAAGGTGGTGACATTTCCAATCAGTAGTTCGACTCCTCCTAGGATAAACTTCTTTTCTCCTCTTTTTTCGAATCATGTCGTTGTCTTCAGGCCGTACTATTTCTCACCGGAATCTGGGTAAATGACCGGTGGAGGAAAGTGGTCCGATTGCTAGGCTTTTCTCTGTGCATCTGGCGGGTTCTGATCCCGAGGTTGTGGAGGTTGATCGGCAGTCGGATGAGGGAGGCAAGCAGGTAGGCGAGCAGTGGGGCGAGCAGGTGGTCGAGCAACCCGCTGCTCGTTCCGAAGGTGATGACCAGGAAGCTGTTGAAGTGCTCTCTAGTAGCGACGATGATGACTCTATCACCGAGTAGTTTGAGTCTGTAGGCTTCCCACATCCTCACATGTCTGAGAGGTCCATCCTTGAAGGTTTCGAGCAAGAGTTCGATTGGAGAGCTTACTATGAAAGATATACCGTTGACTTCCCTACTTCTCCCCGATAATATCGAGAGCTTAAGGTGGGTGACCGCACCAACTACAAGGCAAACACTATGGTGAGTTTTATTGATGAGGATGACCTAGACAGCATCCGGAGGGAGTATCACATTCCTTGTGACCTGACGATGTACACTCCTCGGGAGAATGAAAGAGCTGATTGTCCTCCGGAAGGTCTAACAGCAATTAACTTACACACTCTGGCAGCTGGTGTGACGTCGCCTCTCCATCCCTTCATTTATCGTTTCTTGGAGACTACGAGTTTAGCTATTACACAGCTAACACCCAATGCCTGGACATATCTGATATCCATTTGCACAGTTTTTGCCTTAGAGAAGTATAAGGACCGCCTGACCCCGCACGAGGTGAACTATACCCTTTGCCTTAGCAAGTGCTCCGAGGAAGGTCAAGGTTATTATTACCTCAAGGCGAGGAATGATATGAGGATCTTTGAAGGACTGCCCAACAAGGTGAAGGACTGGAAGGAGCAGTTCTCCTTCATCAGTGGAGATTGGTGTGCCCCGGACAACAACGAAGGACTTGGGGGACGCATCATGTCCCCTACTGAGTTTGGCGAGTTACAGCGTAGGACTTGTTAGCATCTTGAATGTCGTCTTTGATATCGTGTCTAACGTCTTGTTTCTTTGTTGCAGGTCTGACTCCTCAGCGTTGGAAAAAGATAAGTCTTTCCGAAGAGTTCAAGTTTACTTGCATTCTTGTCTGCCGCAGGAATAAGAAGGACAGGATGTTTGAGTACCTGAACAAACCTAGCTGTCGTATTGCCTCGGGGTTTATTACAACTCCTCATCACTTGCGAGCTCAAGTTGCTCGTCCCACAAGTATAGCCGTTATATTCTTTAGACTTTTGACTTGTCTTAAGAAATTTGTGAAAAAAATTCTAACTTTTTCCTTGTTTCTTGATGCTTGCAGCCACAGAAGTTACTATCGCCATCCCTCCATCCTTCAAGACTTTGAACCAAAGGTTTGGAATGGCGAGAACTAAGACAGACCCCCCCGGTAGTGTTGGCCGCTCAGAAGGCTGCTCAGGCCAAGAAGGGGACGAGCACCTGGCCGAGCACCCGATCTGCTGCCCCACCCCGGGCTCCACGTGCTGAGGACCGACAAGCACCTAGTGCCTCTCCTAGCGGTGGTAGCTGACGTCTACACCGGGGTGATGGTTCATGCGTTGAGTGTGAGGGGGAGGCTGCTAGGAGAGCCAAGACTTCGAGAACTTTGGGTTCCGGAGGCTCAGGTCGGGTTGAAGTCCCAGAACCTGCACTCCCCATCTCCGCTGGTACTTCTACTGCCCCCGCGCCCATCCGCTCCGTTGGGCAGTTAACTGACATCTCCTACCTGGGATGGGACTAGGACCGGGCGGCAGGGTATGACCCTTAAACTTCTAACATTCTTGTACTTAGAAAAAAAAAATTCAAAAATTTTCTAAGTGTTTTCTTTTATGACCCTTTATGCATGTATGATCCTTCACGTTATCTTCATCGAAGTGCAACCGTGCATCAGTTCGCACTCGCTCGTCCTCCTAAGACTCTTAATGAACTTAAGGGTCCCCTTTGAGGAACTGTCGAGTCTGCCGTTCGCCACTGGACACAGCCTCAGGATGTTGTCATTCAGCATCAGTCACTAACCGATAACATCCGCATGGCTATGCATCATTCGAGTGGTGCTCTCATCACTGCTCAGCGCGCCATCAAGCAAGCCGTGACTTTGGAGAAGTCGTATGCGGTGCTGAACGACACTCTGAGGAAGGAAAGAGATAAAGCCAAGAAGAAAGCTGCAACTCTAAAGGCTAAGGCTAAGGCCTCACTAGATGCCGAGCAGTCGGCAATTGCTAGTGCTGAGAGGGCTCAGGCCAAAGCTGAGGGTCTTCGTGCCGAGTTGGCAAGTATGAGGGCTCAATTGGAGGAGGGCCGGGTAGCCCAAGAGAAGGTTGCTGAATTGGAAAGGGAACTTCAAACTACCCGGACTTAACTAGCCGAGCACAAGGCCGAGCACACTAACTGCTTCACTGCCGATGCTGTCACCGATATTCTAGCCGAGTCTTCTGACTTTGGGTTCGTCTATGCCTTTGCTGAAAACCTCCGGGCCTATCACCATGCTGTTGGTGAAAACGAAGACCCTTGGACGGCCCTGAAGAAGGAGTTTACAGACTTCCTCACCGAGCGTCCTCTCAAGGAGGGTTTGGTTGTTGACATCGGAGATCTCGAGGAGATGGGTGTTGACCTTAGTGTTGTGCCTCCCACCCTTAAGATTATCGGTGGAAACTATCCACCTCTTCAGATAGACGCCGGGGATGACACAATGGTAAACACCGAGGGTCTGTCTCCTATTGAAGTTCTTACGGGTCTCTCTCCTTCAGGCGCCGACGGGCAAATAGGTGACCAGACCAGCGAGCAGGCCAGCGAGCAAGTGGGCCAAGGCAGCAGACAGGTGGACACTCAGCCGGGCGAGCAGGCTGGCGACCAACCCGGCGAGCAGTAAAGTGTTTGACACTCTTTGCCTTGGACTTTTTGTTGTTTTTGCTTTTTACTTGTAACTTTCTACTTCTTCGCCCTCGAAGGCGCCCCTTATGTATTTGAACTCTTTTTGACATTAATGAACATGCAGTTTCCTTTCCATCGAGTTTGTTTATGCTTGTGTTTTGTCGATATTTTTGTCTGAGTTATTTATTGCTCATTTTTACGTATGGTGTTTTAATTGATTCATTTTACTTTTCCTTTTACGGAATCGCGAATTTACACCTTTTATTTTCCATCTCTTTCGATGTAGGCTTATTGATTGGTATGGACTCCCTTTTACTGGTATACCCATAGGGTTAGTTATGGACTCCCTTTTACTGGTATACCCATAGGGTTAGTCTCAATACCGTGCCTTTATTGTTGACTCGTAAGTCCTTTGAGCTTATAACTTGAGACATCATTCGACACACCAATTTGAAAGGAAACATCTTCTATATTTGACATAATATGACTTTACAGACTTGACCCTATCTGAATCGACCCTGTTTGCCCATATACACGTTGGGCGAGCAAATTTCAAAAGAAAATTTTTACAAGTCTTTACTGGCAAAACTTCTTGAGATGTGCCGCGTTCCATGTGTATGATAAAGGGTTGCCTTGCATGTCTTCTAAATCATACGTCCCATTTGGCCAACTCTTCGTTACTTTGAAAGAACCTTCCCATCTCGGACCGAATACTCCCTTTGGAATTGCTAGTATCCTTCTCATGACCAACTCACCAACTTTGAACTTTCTATCCTTGACCTGTGAGTTGTAGTATTTTTTCGCCCGTCGTTTATAAACTGCATTTCTTAACTCCGCCGAAGTTCTTGTCTCTTCAATCAGATCCTTTTCAACTGCCATATCATCCTCGTTTGTTCTTTCATCTTATCTAATTATCCTCCATGTCCGATGTTGAACTTCCACCGGGATGACTGCTTCGACTCCGAAGGCCATGGTAAATGGTGTCTCCCCGGTACTCGTCCTATAAGACGTCCTGTAGGTCCACAACACTTCTGGCAGCTCATCAGCCCAATTGCCTTTCCTTTCTTCCAACCGGATCTTCAGGATATGTTTTAGGATCTTGTTCATGGCTTCGACCTGTCCATTCGACTGAGGATGGTATGGGGTGGAATAATGCTTTTTGATATCCCATGAAGCGCAAAAGTCTCTTAGCTTATTTCCATCAAACTGTCTTCCATTATCTATTACGATCGACTGTGGTAACCCGAATCTACACACCAAGTTTTTCCAAATGAAGCTTATCATTTTTTCTTTGGTTATAGTCATTAAAGCTTCAGCTTCGGTCCACTTAGTGTAATAGTCCACGGCCACCACTATGAATTTTACTCCACCTTTTCAGGGAGGGAATGGGCCGATCAAGTCGATACCCCATTTAGCAAATGGCCATGGACTATATACGGATTTTAATTCTTGTGCTGGGGTATGGATGCTCGGAGTAAACTGTTGGCAGTTCAAACATTTTTTAGCATATTTGATGGCATCCTTCCGCAATGTTGGTCAATAGTATCCTTTCCTAATAGTCTTGTAGGCTAAGGCTTGCCCCCCTGCGTGGCCTCCACAAATTCCTTCATGGATATCTTCTAACACCTTCTGACCATCTCCCGGAGAAGGGCATCTGAGTAGCGGAAGTGAGATTCCTCGTTTGTACAACTGCCCCTCGATCACCATGTATCTAGCAGCTTGCTTTACGACTCGTCGTGCTTCCCACGGATCCTCCGGCTGTTCACCATTGGATAAGTATTTGCTAATAGGTGTGCGCCAATCGTCGGTAGTCAACTGTTGGTTGTTCATTATTTGTTGCCCCCTCTTCAACACTTGATTAACATAATCAAATGTTGAAGGATTAGTTAGCTTTGTGATCACCACCTCCGAGATACTTGGTTCTCCGGTTCTTGTAGCAAAATGAGCTAGAGCATCTGCTTGTGTGTTTTCTAGCCGGGGGATTTGCTCAATGTACACCTGGTCTAACTTGGATATCAAATGTGCGACGATCCTTTGATAGATGATCATTTGCCTATCCTTTGCTTCGTATTCACCTCGGACTTGAGATACTATTAGCTGTGAATCCCCGAAAATTTGGAGTCTGGTTGCCCCCACAGCTAATGATAGTCTCAATCCCGCAATAAGTGCTTCGTATTCGGCTTCGTTGTTAGTTGCAAAGAAGTCGAACCTTATTGCTGATGTGAATACTTATTTATCGGGACTTACTAGGACAACACCCGCACCGGCCGTGGAACTTGTTGTTGAGCCGTCTACGTAGAGGTGCCATGGCTATATACGTCCCCTCGTCGGATCTTGAGGGTAGGTTAGCTCTACTATGAAGTCTGCTAGAGCCTGCCCTTTGATCGCTATTCGGGGAGCATAGGTTATACCATAGTGGCTGACCTCTAGTGGCCACTTTAATAACTGACAGGCCGTTTCAGGTCTTTGTAGGATTTGCCTCAAAGGGAACGTCATTAAGACTTCCACTTGGTGATCGAAGAAGTAAGGTCTGAGCTTCTGTACGCTCATCACCAATGCGTATGCCAACTTCTCCATTGGGGAATATCGCAGCTCCGTCTCATGTAGCACCTAGCTGACATAGTATATTGACAAGTGTCTCTTGCCCTCTGCCCGTACCAAGGCTGAACTTATGGCCTCCTCCGATGCTGCCAGGTACAAATATAGCTTTTCCCCTGGCACGGGCTTTTACAGGATCTGGGGGTTGCTGAGATAGCTTTTTATATCTTCAAACGCCTTTTGGCAAGCATCGGTCCAGACATAGTTAGTCTTCCCAGTCCTTTTACATATGCCTTTGCCTTTGATAGACTCGAAGAATGGTTTATTCTTGTCTCCCGACCTGGATATGAATCTGTTTAGCGCCGTGAGACACCCCGTGAGTCTTTGAACAGCTGGCACATCTTTTGGTGGTCCATCTCTAGGATGCACTTGACTTGTGTGGGATTAACTTCTATCCCTCGCTGACTCACCAGATGCCCCAAAAATTTCCTGGACTGCACCCAAAAACTGCTTTTCTTCATGTTATACGTTCTCATGATGTCAAACGCTTGTTTGAGGTGCTCCAAGTGGTCTTCCTTTCTAAGACACTTCACCACAATGTCATCGACATAAACTTCCATCGTGTCACCAATATGTTGGTCGAACATCTTGTTGACTAGTCTTTTGTATGTGGCGTCGGCATTGATTAATCCGAAGGGCATCCTGTTCCAACAGAACATATTTTTGTTCGTGTAGAATGTTGTATGCTCTTGATCATCAGGATGCATGGCAATTTGATGATAACCTGCATAGGCATCCATAAACGTCATTAGTTCATGTCCCGCCGTGTTATCCATCAACTGGTCGATGTGAGGCAAAGGGAAGTTATCCTTTGGACACCCGGTGTTTAGGTCTGTAAAGTCTATACAGAGCCTCCATGTTCTGTTCGGCTTCTTGACGAGAACAGGGTTTGCCACCCATTGCGGACATAGTGCTTCCTTTATAAGCTTATTGTCGAGCAGTTTTCACTTCACCAGTCAATGTTTCATACTTATCAGGTCCGTATTTTCTTCTCTTCAGACGGACGGGCTTCTTTGTTAGGTCAATGTTGAGGTGATGGCAAGCATGTTCCACCGGTATACCCATCATGCCCTCGTGTGACCATGCAAATACATTAAGGTTAGCTCAGAGGAACTCTTCAATCTTGCTTCTATAAGGTTCCTCCAACTCCAACCCAATAAAAAGTTCTAAATCCTTTTTATTGGGATCAACATGTATGTACCTGAGCTTTTCGACTGGAGTCGCGCGCCGCTTCTTATCCTTCCATCTCGGGTCATCAATGGGTCCTTCGAGATGTATGTCCATCTCCATCGAGACTGGCTCGTAACCCAACCGAGGTTCGATGTCCTCGGGTATGCTTGTCTGACCCTCAGGTGCTGACTCTATGTCTCCACTTGCTTCCGCAACGATTGCTGGCATATCATCTTAAACCTCCGTGTTACTTTCTGTTTGCCCCCCAGTTTGTTGACTTTGCTGGGGTGTATCATCTATCTCCATCTCCTCCGGTGTTTGATCAACTTCCATCATCTCGATATCGATGGAGATGGCATCTAAAATGTTAGGCTCGTCTGGGGTGGGTTGTGATGCTATATCATCATAAACTAGCACATGAGTGACAGGCTTCTTCAAGGTCAACAGACATTTTCTTACCTTCTTTTGGTCCCCTTTGACCGTACCTGCACTTTTAGTGTTGGGAATTTAATGCAATAGTAGTAAGTAGAACATGCGGCTTTGAATTCAGAAATGAAGGGTCGGCCGAGGAACCCGTTATAGGTGGATGGTTGATCTACGACTAAAAAATCTAGCAACCTAGTCATCCTCCTTTCTTGGTCCTCTAGCGCTACAAGTTCTACTGACAAATGTATTACACCTAGTGGGACGGTCACAGCCTCTCCGAATCCCACTATTATATGATTACAATCCTCTATATAGGATTCGTAATCTCCTAACTGATCTAGTATCTTTTTGAACAGAATGTTCGTGTAAGCTCCAGTATCCACTAGCAGTCGATGTACTCTTGTGTTCATGATATTTGCGCTGATAACAAGAGAGTCATTGTGCGGTGTCAGGAATCCCTCGAGGTCCGCTTGTGAGAACACCAAATCCACAGTAGGCTTTGTCGGCACCTTTGACCCTGACCCCATCTCTTGCACTTGGTTGACCGCCTTCTTCTGCCTTTTTGATGCCGGACAGCCATCCACCATTCCTCCTGCCTAGCTGATTTCTTTGAGCACGAGGATTTCACGGTTAGGCTCCTGATGTGTTGGCATCGCTGGTGGACCACTTCGCATATGCCTATTTGGTGCCCTGTCAGTCTCATCACCGTCCTCATCATCGGAATCCCCTTGTCTCGACTGTCATTGTCTTTTCCCCAGAGCTTTCTTAACAAATTCTGCCAGCTTCCCGTCTTCATAGAACTTCCATAATTGTTTCAGAAGATCGCGGCACTCACTAGTAAAATTTTCAGGGGCGACATGTCTACTATTTTCCTCTTCTTCCTGGATGATCTCCATGGGGGAATCAGATGGGGGAATTAGATGCTACACAATGATCTCCATGGGGGAATCAGATGCTACACAATGCAGAAACTTTCCTTTGACACTTGGAGATCGTGCGTGCCGTGAACTTCTGAAACAATTATTCAATCATGTCCACTACTCGCCTCTTCTTCATGGGCATGGTAACTTGTCCTCGTATCATGTCATGTCTTCGTCTGGGCTGCTTGAATCACAGGTTGACGAGCCACCACCATTTGTTGCCTCTGCATCTGTTTAAGTGTGGTCATCGCCCTCTCAATGTCCTCCGGGGTCCTGACCATCGACTTGATGGTAGCTTCAATTTGTGGACCAACTGGAGTTGCAAGTAATGCCGGGACTCGATTCAATTCAGTTTGTCGTCGGCCCGAAGGCTTCTTCCCTTACCACCTTCAGCTCATCGAAGTGCTGCAGGATTCGTCGTGGGAGGCTTTGTACATTTGTCTCGTCATTATTAATGAGAATTGTGTTGGGGAAACAAATCCTTAAAGGAAATCTTTTCTAGTTCGTGCTCTTGAAAATAAGAGTTTTTCTCGAAAACACATACGCTTGAAGATTACCCTTTTATTCTTCACACAATTCACAAATTTGAATGGTTGTTCTTGAGAAAACGAAGAATGAACTTGAATTCTTCAATCGACGGAGGTTCGGACCCTCCTTCTAGCGCCAAATTGTTGAGCAATTCCGTTAAATGTAGGATTATGTGGCTAATTAATCTAGGGAAATCACTCAAACAATAATCAACAGATAATTTAGAATTGTTGTACGAATTGTAGACAAGAAGGTAGAGAGAGAAATTTTGTAGTGTATTTCTTGTATTAGGATTTCAGATCCTTACAAATGAGGTGTTTACAAGCTTTTATACCCTCTTATTGGTGAGGTGGCATTATTCTAAGACATGTGGCTTCTGATGGTGACAAGTGTCCTCCACTTGTCACCACCTTACACCCTTGCTCCATTAACTCTAACCTAACCCTCTTATACACTCCTTATAGGTCCTTTGAACATCTTGCATCTTTATTCCTATGAGCGAAGGGCGAGCAGGCTTGGCGAGCAAGCGGGCGACCACCTTGGGCTTATCTTCATGGCTTGGTGTTTAGCTACCTTCAGGCTTGGCGAGCAAGGAGGCGAGCATGAGGGCGAGCAGGTTGACGAGGACCTGGGACGTGGCCATGTGGACTTGTTGCCTTGCCATCCCTGGGCCAGGCGAGCAAGCTGGAAAGCACCCAAGCGAGTAGCTCGGTGAGCAACTAGCACTTTAACTTGTTTACACTTTAATTGTTCTTTAATCCTCAAGCCTATATCCTTTTATCAACACAAAACACAATTTTTACTAAGTGAATGATAAATAGTGTTCTTTGCAACATTGTCAAGATTGGTCTTTCTCTTGTCATCCTCTGTCCATTCCCTTCTTGGTTTGGGGATAATCTGAGCTAGTCCAGCTGACTGATCAGCTGTAGTGTTGACCTTCACAATAGGTATAGGGCCATCCTCTATGATAGACGACACCTCATCATTGATTGCAGACAAATGTGCTTGCATTCTAATTTTCCATTCATCAAGGTCCTCAGCAGAGAACATTGGAACTTTGGATTTCACCATCTTGGGAGCCATGCAAGTATGCATGTGTGTTTTTCAAAAACAAATAGGATCTAGCTAGGTACTGATCAAAGCAGTGGCAAGCCAACTGCTCTGATACCACTTGTTGGTCCCTTAAAGTGGTCAAGGTCTAGAGGGGAGGGTTAATAGACCTTGAGTCCAAAATCAAATTTTTCAAACTTTTCAAAAGGATGGATTCTAGAACCTTACAGTAGCCTTTTTAAGTTCAAAAAGATAAGTCTACAAGAGTTTTAGAAACTGGACCACAAAGGTTACAGCTGTGGACTTAACAAGTCTGCAGCTGAAGAGTTCAAAAACTTGCAAAAATAAATCACTTGTAGACAAAATATCAGAGGAGTTCTCACAATTAAAATTGTATTGAGAATACTCCAATGTGCAGCGGAATAAAGTGAGTGTTAATGAAAAACAATATAAACCAAACTTAACAGTTGAGTGACTTATGAAAGTCTACAACTGTAGAGTTTGTTTTTCTCTGTGATAGACACAAAGTTTTATGCACATAGGTTTCAAAAGAATGATGAATGTAACAGGGAAATTAAATATGCAGGAGAAGAATTAAATGACAGAAAGTAAATAGACCATGTTTATAGTGGTTCAGTATCTATAAAAAGACCACCTACATCCACTGTTACACCACTTAGGTGCCAAATTCACTAAGATGTGATCACTTAGATCAATACAGGTAGTTCCCCTTTAGAACTAGGTTCACTCAGATTCCTACTCTAAAAAGAGATTAAACTACCCTATTCACTCAGAAAACAACTCACAAAGAGTTTTATAAAACCTCACAAAGAGATATTTACACTAAGTAGAAATTAAAAAAAGGTGAGGGAACAACAACAAAATGTGTGATTCTTTCTAAGAAAATCCTAACCAATTATTCTATGAATCACAAAGAATAAAAATAAATAAGCTCTCTCAGAAATTGTTGGCTGTAGACTTGCTTAGGTTGAATGCTTGTATGCTCAGGGTTGTTGTTGTTGATTCCTCTGAGGACTTCTTCTATTTATAGATTGAGTGGTGTGACTTATCCGTTGGGAATTTCAAATTTGAAATTCAGATAAGGCTCCTCTCTCTCTATTGGCATGTGTGAAGTGGTCCTCATCCTTCACACAGGATAGTACTGATTGTACTATTGTCCTTTCCTTCAGAATTCTGGTTGTGTAGTAACAAATCTTCATTTAGCTCCAGAATTAGAAAAATATCCTCCACTTAAGTACGGTTTAGTGAGTGTTAGAGAGCTACACTAATAGTGCTTAAGGGTCTTCATATTCTTCAAATAATCTCTGACTTGTACCATCTCTTCAAACGGTTCTTTGCAGCTGTAGAGTCTTCAACCTTGCTGCTGTAGAGTCCTGCAATATCAAAAATCGGCTGTAGAGAAACCTTACAGCTGTAGGGTCATGTCTTGGCTGTAGAATGATCAAATATACAGTTGTAGACTTCACTTACAACTATATGTTTCAAATACCAATTTCCTTAGTACAAGTGTTAGATCAATATAATCAAATAAACACATTATTTTGCACACATCAAAATCTAAGCCAATGTACTTAACGTAAACAATGTCTTTTTACTCACGTGCCGCGTGAGCCAATTCCATTGAAAAATATAACATGTGACCTGCACGGATTTAAATGATGTCGTTTCATGTTATTTACGGCGACTTGGGACTATTTTGGTTAGATTTGAATTGTTATGGTACTAAATTGAAACATTACATAGTTATGGGACCAAATCAGAAAAGTTGAAAAGTTATGGGACGATTTTGGCATTAATCTCGTGATAAGTACGCCAATCAAATATCTTTGAAGATCAAAGTCCCGAGAAGTCCCTAGAAATAATGTTTGATCCGAAATAAGGCTCGACGCCCTCGGATTAACGTTATATGTCCGAAAATTGAAGATCATTAAACATCAAAGTTCTAAAAATCTGATTTTAAAGAAAAATCGGAGGAGAAATTAGAGATTTTAGAATACCAAAATTTTGGTAGATTCGAGATAAATCAAATTGTAGCTTCCTTTTCATGTTATTAAGAATATATTTTAATTTTGTGAAAAAATTTTGTTACAAGGTCTACATTCGTCTTTAAACTATAGATCCTCAAATCTTTTTCAACCCAGCCATACATTAAATTCTCAAATCTCTGTTAAGTTAAATACTTGAATTAGTTAAATGTTAATCAGTTGCTATAAAATTGTTAACAATGGTTACCATATGATATTAATCAATATTTATTTGGGTCAATTACGCACAGGTTCAATTAAAGAGGCTTAATTACATATAGGTGATAAGAAATTTGAAAATTACATGTAGGTGAAAAATGAACTACGGTACTATGTGATTGCACTATTGACCAAACTTCTGTACTATTATAGATTTCATAGTACTATGCTAACATTTAATAAATAGAGTTTCAAGTATAGTACTATGAAATCTGTAATAGTATAGAAGTTTGGTCAATAGTACAATCACATAGTATCGTAGTTCATTTTTCACCTACATCCAATTTTCGAATTTTATATCACCTATATGTAATTAAGCCTTCAAATAGCAACTGTATGTAATTAATCCTATTTATTTCAATATAAGTAGCTCTACATGAAAATGTAAGAATTTTTAGTTGAAATAATACGATTTAATTTTCTACAAAAGCAATTAAAATTAAGTTTTCCTCTGATACAGATATAATGATAGATAAAGATAAAGATAAAAAGATAAAGACAAACATATATAAAATTACATTAAATACACTCCTTATATTTTTAGATATTCTATCATTTGGAATCTTAATTTATGGATAATCTCAACATTGAGAGTATATATTATAAAGTTTTTTTAATAAATTTATAATATTATAAGAATATTTTAATTTCATTGAATTAAAAACACTCAAATGAAAATTTTAAACACAATTCTATACACATCTATGTAGCACAACTACATTAATATAGTTATAATTTTATTTGGTCAAATTATTTAGTTTGGATATATATGAATTCTCATAAAAAAATCACTTAAATATATGAGCTAATAAACGATTTAGCTCTCATCAGTTCTGCATCATTACATGAGATACAAAATTGCAATTCCTTCTTCAACATTTAATCCTTTTCATTGAAAAGTTCAAACTTAATCAGTATCTTTGTTATCGCTATGGTCTTCTCTTCTTTTTAAACTTTTTCTCGTTGGAATCATTTTCTTTAGATTTTCTAAGCCATTGTCATCATCTGCAATGGGAATAAATTATTCTAGTTCTTTGTGAGTGAATTTCATTGCGATACCTACCCAACGAGAATGATGACATCCGTACACATTACATGCATGCACGGTTATATGCTAAAAAATTATAAGTTATATATTAGGTGACACGTGCACTCAACTCACAATTCTTGTTTTTGGTTAACAATATTATTTAATAAAAGTATCTAAAACTTCCAGTTCTACTATCAATTTAATAAACACGCCCCACGTCCTTCATGCAAAGCGGGATCAATAAAACACAATTTGTAATATATATTTTTTTGGTAGACAATAATCTGCATATTGCAGATAAGAAAATGAAATTGTTTTTATTTCAATTTCTGATGTATTAAATAAACTTTTGATCATTAGCCATTTTCTTATAAAAAATCTAATTCTATTCCATTTTTTCAATTTGTCAATCTTATCTACTATTTCAATATATTTTTTCTTTTCTAAATCTACTAAATCTTATATGACTTAATACAACAAATCTTACTTACTTTTTTAATTTTTTCATAATTTTGTATTTTCTATAAAAAAAACATGAATAACCACTATCAGCTATTTTTTTTATAAAAAAATCTAATCATATTCTAATTTTTTTCTATTTCTTAATTTTATCTACTCTTTCAATATTTTTTTTTATTTATCAATCTCCTCTTTTATTTCTATATAATTTTTTTAATGTTATATTTTTAATGTCCATCTTGTATATATTGAAACTAAAACCACTTAGACCACAATTTTTGTACCCAGAAGACATTCTTTATTTTCATCATTATCCTTTTAAAATTTTGGAATATTCTTGCCTCCCAGGAGGCAGAAACCCTAATTTTTCAAACACCAGTGCCTCCCTCCCTTCCTTCCCTTACTCCGACACCAAAATTTCCAACGCCTCCATCCCTTTATGTTGAAGAGAAAGAAACGGAAGGTATATCCCTTTCCCTCTGTTTGTTCATTCCATAATCTGTACTTTATCCAATTTTAAAACCTGACATCTTCTTTTATTTTTTTAACATCAACTTTTTTTGTGGCATATGTTTTTTGATAAATCGACTGTTTTTTTTTTTTACATATATGTATAACTGTGAAGGGGCATTGGTAAAATTGATCCCAATTCGTTAAAATCATCGAAGCTCTTTCAGATTGAATTGCTATTTGAATAGAATTGGTTTTGTTATGTAGGTATGGCTGCAGATCTGATTAAGACAAAGCAAATGTTGCTTTTTGAAAAGGATTCTTCATTCTCTTGGAAGATTCTTCTTCTAAGGTACGAAAAGTGGTATATCCCAATGTTTCCAGGTCATTATTTTTTGATTTGGTACTCACTTTATACGCAATTTTGTGTTTGTTTTATTTAGGTTTTGTATAAGTTTGGGTTGTTTTTAATATTTAAGTTATTATTAGTAGATTGGACTTACACTTTCACAATTGCGAATCACGAAGAATTTGTACAACGGCGGGAAATAGTCAATTGAATAAACAAAAACGGATGTGTGTGGCTTCAATGTCTCGTGACCATGGAGAACAATGCCTTGATTTGAAGGTAAACAAAAAATATGACTTACGAGATTTAAAGTGTTTTTAATGGCTATTATTTTTTTGTTGAATAAAAATCATCAAAACGGCCCTTTCTTGACAATTTTAGTCCCAGTAATTTTCTAGATATTTTTTTTAGTTCTCAAAAATAACGATGAAAGGACCAATTTTATTTTGGACTTATCCACTTGGAATTAAAAGTGCAATTTTTTCTGGAAAACAAAAAAGGGATTTCTATCTGTTTACTATCTATTGGTGTATAATTAGATTTCAGGCTTTTTCGCTTTTCAATGATTAGAAATAGTGAAAGAATTCTGTAAACTCTAAACTTTTAGAAAATAGTTATGTAACTTATAAATTTTTGTTTGTAGATGAAATATTTTGTTAACCATATATTACGTTGATAAATCAAAAATTTTACACATCATTCTTACCTTGTGTTGAGCATTGGTGGTTTTATTATTTTGTTAAAACATTTGGATGGTTTTAACTCCGAAGAAAACGTTGTATTGTCCTATTAATTTTTATTATTTTGACATACGAGGATTGTGGAGTGAGATGGGCTGTTTTGTGCTGTCCTTTTCTTGAACAAAAGAATTTTCTGTTCCCGGTGATGATTGCTAAGTTGAAATATACGAGTAGCACGTGATCAAACTCACTTTAAATAGTTCTTAATGAGCTTTTAAGGCATCTTTTATCACATTTTTTACTCTTCTTCCATAATGCTCCTCTTTAATTTACCTCTCAAAATTTGTCAGTTTTATTTTTTTCTTCCGCCCCACTTCAGGATTTTATCTTGAGTGAATTTGTAGTCATTCTTCTGTTGTTTGAAAGACTCTTGTGGAGAAAACCAATATGACTATAGACCAAGGAAACCAGAAACTTGTGGCGGATACTGTCCCATTTGCCCGAAGGTAACTTGTTTATGTTGCTGCATTTCTAATTTCACGTAGGAGAAAAAAGGGGGGCTTTGTTTTTCATTAAAAAAAAATGTGATAAATGTGCTTTGATATTTTGTTATATTTCATAATCTTTATGAAGTATATAGTGATAGGGCAGGAACTAAGGTATGGTAGTTTGAATTCTTATAGAAGTGTTGAAGAAGTGGATGGCGAGTTAATCAGCGGACTAATTTCTGTTTGAATTTGGAAAAGAATGGCGGTAAAAAACGCAAAGAGGCTTTGAGTGGCGCAGGGGAATTGCCAAACAAGCAAATCAAGCTCGATATTTTTGGGTATACCGTTGAGGAGTTTTCACCTCTTAAGACTGATGATGAGATGGATGCGATGAAGAAATTGAGCTATAAGATGATCATCAACAAGGAGGATCTAGCGAGACTGGCGTTGATATGGAGGTGGAGTGAGGTGACAGGCGAAGCTTAACTTCTTTCGACCTCATAAATTAATGCTGTGGGAGGCAGTGTGGCCACGGACGTCTGGTGGCGCGAGGGTGGCGCTCGGAGTTTCGACAACAAAAGTTAGGATCTATAGTCTAAAGATGAGTAGAGTAGAATTGGAAATTGGATTATTTTATATTAAGTATTTTATATTGGATCTATAGTGAATTAAGTATTTTATATTCCATGTTTAAAGATTATTAAACAAAGTAATAATTATTACATGGGGGGAATGGATTATTTCCTCTGTCACTGCATATGTATGAGAAACCACCGAAGACGTACTAGTTGGTACCTTGTAACAAAATTGAAGTTTTGTATCTTTATAATGGCACTTCAAGAAATCCATTTTGGTATTTAATTTTTGAACATTAATCTTAGAGTGGAGCTTCAATGGCCTACTGAGACAGCTGTGGGCCCGTCTTCATAAATTCTGGTGGTCCCGTTCACTGTCATCGCCACTTGATTGCATTTCCAGCGACTAGGCTGTTGGGCTGTGCTTCGATGGCTTACCGAGGCAGCTATGGAGCTTCAATGGTTTTTCATTCTTAGAATAAAATAGTTTTTTTTTTATGGGTAGGGGCATTAGGGTTTAGGGTTTAGGGTTTAGGATTTTTTTTTTCAATGGTTTAAGTCAAGAATAAATGTGAAGCATTTACTCCTTGTTAGAAAAGTCCCTCAACTTGGGTAGGGGGCATCATTCGTCATAGAAATTTGACAAAAGTCATAAGCAGTTCCTCGAACAAGATTTCAAGGCCATATTATTAGAGTACATGCGCAATGGGAACCTTGAAAAATGGTTGTACTCCCACAATTATCGCTTGGATGCTATGCAACGGTTGAAAATAATGATTGATGTCGCGTCTGCATTGCAATATCTTCAATACTAGTATTAAACACCCATCGTGCATTGGGACTTGAGGCCTAGTAATGTCTTGCTCGGCGAAGATATGGTCGCCCATGTATGTGATTTTGGGAGGGTACAAATGGTCTCAAGAGAATTTGTGCTCAGGATTTTGGTTCTTTTTTTAACATGAATGGTCCCAAAATATTTTTTTCATATTTAAATTGTTATGAAATTTATTGTAAGATTTTTAATGTATATAGTTGCAGAAACTCTGCGTTTGGGATCCGTGACACAACGCAGAGGTGAAGCGACTATTCCATGAAAAAGCGCAGTAGTGGATGAAAGACTTAGTCATCGGTATGAAGAGAAAGTGGAGGGAAGAGGGCAAGACATATAATATGGGGACAGACGAAGAGGGTTGCAGAATTTGGGATGAAATAATTAATTATTGGCTGGATCCGAGGAACGCTGAGAGGGACGAGAAGGCCAAATAAAATCGGCTTAGCGACCCTATGAGCATGTATTCGCTTTTGTAAGTATTTAATTTGTTAATACTCACATTTAAATTTAAGTATTTTATAATTTATGTACTAATTAATTTTTAATTTATTCTTCTAAATAATATTAAATTATATTTATATTTTGTTTAATTTTAGAATAAGATGAAAGAGGTCATCCAAGAGGCTCAAACACTGTCGGCACCCACTCCAGATGAACCCTTCTCCCACCTCTATTGACGACGACCGTTTCTATTTAGAGAGACAGCTCTTTGAGTTGAGGAAGAAATTGGATAAGTGGCAGAGCAAGGAGAAGAAGATAAAGAAATGGATGAAGAAATCAAAGAAAAAGGGAGAAATGATGAAGAAATGAGTTCAAGAAGCATATAAAATAATGGCACGAAAGCTCCCACGTTTCCTGTTGATGAAGAAGAAGAAGAAATGGGTGGAAGTGATGAAGAGAGTGAGGATGTTGTGAGACTTGGGGAAAATGAGTTTAATTCGGAAGATGAATGGTAGTTTATTTTTTTAAATTGTTGATCAATTTATTTATAGAACATTAAAATAATAAATTAGTTATGAAAAACAGTTGCAGAAGAAAAAAGAAGAAAAGTACATACATTAGTTAATCAATATGAAATCTGTTTGTAACACAAAATAAATTTGTTGTATTTTTGAAAAATCACAGCAGTTGCAGTAGAAAAGAAGAAAAAAGAAAAAAGGGTTAAGTGATTATCATTCTCAGAAACCGCTCTCATCCACTCATACATATATATATATATATAAAATCCATCGATCCTTCCCCTCCGCTCTTAATTTCCTTCTTCTTGACTCTAGCCGCATCAAGACGGCTCAATTCTGCGTGGGAAACCGGTGACATCGCCCTGCCCTTCTTGCCTAGTCCAATTCCTGCGGGACAAACACAAATTCACTTTCTTGGGCACACAATATGAACATCTTGAAAAAAGAGCTTTCCATCAGAGGGTCGATCAATATCATGGAGTTGGGTCACCATTCGGAGCCTATTGGATTCGATTGTGGAACAAGACTGGGCCCGCGCTTACTACCTCTCACCCTCGCAGGTGCACTATGCTTGTCTCGATGCTTTCCTCAATATTCATATTTTCGCTAAGTGCCTCTGGAATGTATCTTAATTGATCCAATTCACTTCCCCATATCAATTCGTTACTTTTTCTATGAATCTTTAATTCTTGAACCAATTCGCATGTATATGGATCTTGTTACGTTGATGTATCAATGGTTGCGTTGCCTACTCTTCTCTCAATCTTTTATATGTTCTTGGTAGTATTGCAGCTTTTCCTTAACTGAAGTTTTCATATACTGATATGGCACAAAAAAAGATTTTACCGAAATCACCAATTTACTGATTTTGTACATGGGACTACATCACTCTTAGTTGTTTGCTATCGCCCATCATGTTGTTCGCCCATGTTGTTCACCATATTGAGAAAATCCTTTGAATCTTCGAACTTTTCTTCAAAATGAAGGTTCTTACCCCCTTCTAATGTCAAATTGTTGATAACATGTTAGCAAACACATGGATTATGTGGCTAATACGATGAAGTTATCAAACAATAGCTAAAATAGGAGTTAAAATGATAAGCTAGTAGGACGTTGGATAACACGTCGTGTCATTCAAGTGACACGGAGTTAGAATTGTTGAATTTTGAATCCTTTATTCAAATGACGAAGTTATATATATATATATATATATATATATATATATATAGAAAGAGAGAGAGTGAGAGAGAGAGAGAATTACAAGCACGTCGTGACTCCTATTTATGCTAAACTCCCCCTATGCTACAAATGTCTCTCAAGATAAGATCTCATGCTTTTTTCAGCACGAACAAGCTTAATATTGGACGCCATGTTGGGCGACATCACGCCCAACATCAGGCGAACAGACTTGCTAAGTTGATTTCGGTGATCAAATCTTGTACAGGGAGGTGGAGGTGGCTAGCAACAAATGTTGTTCGCTACTTATAGCATATTTTGGCAAATTTTGCTTCACTTTTAACCCTTTTAAGCTTGCAGGTTAATTGCTCATATCAATAATATACTAATCACAAAATTATTAAATTTAGCCAATATATGATACATAAACTAAGTTTATGTGTTCACAAATTTATAAAAAAATATTTTTAGTTATTTTTTAAATTAAATAACCAATATACCTATTAATTCTCTTTTTTTTTTTTTCTCTCTCTTCACACTCTATACCTTTCCATATTTCCATTTCTGTACTAATTAAATTAATATATTAGTTTTGAAAAGAAATAATTTGAAAGTTGATGTTGTATAATAGTACATTGATAACGGGAAGCCATCAGAATCTTCTTTGATAGCCTCCCCCTCCACCAGGGAATCGTCTTTGACAGCCTTCACTGTGCCATCTCCCGCCCTCGTTCGAACCACGTTTCCCTCCCCAATCAAACTACCCCGGAACTCCGGTCCCCTAGCCCCCATCCTTGCTCAAACTGCCTCCGTCAAGAAAAGCCCTGAACCCAAACTCATGCCGGTCCCCTTCACCTTGCCCCCAAACCTATGGCCAATTACACCAGCTTGAATCTCGAAACAAAAAAATCTTGAAGGGAGAGAGGAACGTGTTTGTGTGGTTTTAGAGATTTAAATTAAAGGTAAGGTAGGGTGGGTATATATATATATATTATTGTTACCGATTTTATGTATTTTAATTTGGATAGTTAATCAATAGAAAAATAATGTAAAATACAGGTTTATAATTATTTTTGTTCTCATTCCAATGTTTGTGTCGTCTGAAAAAGTTCATCACAACTCAAAATTAATATATATGTATACTTGAATTTGTCTATGAAAACCGTACAAAGTATTAAAGAATGAAAGAAGAGTAGTCCACCATTGATATATGCTAAAAAATTGTTTAAAGCTAGAAATAACAAAACTAGAGAGAAACTATTCTCATGAAACTAATTAGAAAGAGAAAAAATGGCAAAGCACTAGAAAAATATAAATATTCCAATCCGTACTTATAGTGTAAGCTAATATAACGAAAAAGCTTTAAATTGAATCAGAATTCATGTACACAATAGAAGAAATAGTAAATTTGTCTTTAAATGGAATCAGAATCCCACGAAAGTAAGTTTGTCTTTGTCGCGCAGGAATTGGGCGAGGCAGGGAGGGCACGATGTAGCTGCTGATTGCAGATGGAACACCAGGCACCGGTTTCCCACGCAGAATTGCACCGTCTCCATACGGTTGGTGCCGACGTCGATCTCCACTTCGAACCCCACGTGGCGGGAGATATTGCTATTTCCGACTTGGGCGTAGACGCCGTGGATCCACTGTTTGATCACATGGCGGTACCTTGTGACGGTGGTCGAGACAATGTGGTTCAAGTTGATAGAGGTTCTCGAGATAATGAAATTTTGATAGTTGATGAACACGTCGTACACTTCCACAGCATCATACTGTTGTAATCGAGAGAAAAGCGCTAGCATAAAAGTAAATGACACGGAGTTTGATGACCCAGTTCGTCACGAAGTGACTACGTCTGGGGGCGACCAAGCCAGGAGATATAATAATATGAACTGCCGATTACAATATGGAAGTGTATAGAATGATACAGAGAAGATACAATATATAAGAATACCTAACCCTAGTATCTGAGTCTTGTGGGCCTAAAGCCCACTGGACTATAATATAAATATTATGTCCATATACTATATAATATATTATTTCCAATATATTATAACACTCCCCCTTGGACATAATATGACAAGGAAGAATACAAGGGTCACCCAGTGGAGTATTATAAACAATCATGCGGATCCAATTATTATTGTTTAGTATTCGATACTCCCCCTGAACATAACAACCTTCCAAGTCGAAGCATCCCGATTCCATGTACGTGCTTTTCAAAAGTCGAAGTGGGGAGGGATTTAGTGAACAAATCAGTTAGATTGTCACTTGAGCGTACTTGTTTTATCGTGAACTCACCACTCTTCTGGAGTTCGTGAGGATAAAAGAATTTTGGGGAAATATGTTTCGTCAAGTTCCCTTTGATATAGCCATTGCTCATTTGTGCAATACATGCAGCATTATCTTCATAGATAATCGAGGGGCTTAAGTCAACAGAAGGGATACCACACGAATCGTGAATGTGTTTTATAAGGGACTTTAACCACACACATTCTCGTGCAGTTTCGTATAGAGCTAAGATCTCTGAGTGGTTTGACGATGTGGTCACCAAAGTTTGTTTGACAGATCTCCATGAAATGGCTGTTCCACCACAGAGGAAAACATAACCCGTTTGCGATTTCGCATTATGGGGATCAGATAGATAACCAGCATCAGCATAACCTATAAGTGTTTTGTCTTGGTTTCTTTGATAGAAAAGACCAAGATCTTGAGAACCTTGAAGATATCGTAAGATATGTTTCACACCATTCCAATGTCTCCTCGTAGGGGAGGCACTGAACCTTGCAAGTAGATTCAATGCAAAGGCAATATCGAGCCTAGTGCAGTTTGCAAGATAGAGCAGTGCATCAATTGCACTTAGATATGGAACTTCAGGTCCCAATAGCTCTTCGGTATCTTCTTTAGGTCTAAATGTGTCCTTTTCCAAATCAAGGGAACGGACAATCATTGGAGTGCTTAAAGGATGAGATTTATCCATGTGGAATCTCTCCAATACTTTCTTTAGGTAAGCTGATTGGTGTATCAGTATTCCTTCAGGAAAATGCTCGATCTGAAGGCCGAGACAGAACTTGGTTTTACCCAAAGTTTTTATTTTGAATTCAGTTTTTAAGATTGAACTTGCTTCTTCAATCTCTTTCCTTGTTCCGATAATGTTTAGATCATCAACATACACCGAGATGATGCAAAAACCATTAAGGGATTTCTTAGTAAAGACACAAGGAAAAACTTCGTTATTTACGTATTCCTTCTTCAGGAGGAATTCGCTTAGTCGATTATACCACATACGACCTGTCTGTTTTAAGCCATATAACGAGCGTTACAACTTAATGCTGAACATACTACGATGTTCGTTATTCCTCATTTGGGAAATATTTAACCCATCAGGGATTTTCATACACATATCAGAATTTAGTGATCCGTATAAGTATGCGGTAACTATGTCCATTAACTGCCAGGGATATATGACGGAACTTTATAATATTAACAACAGGAGAATTTGTTTGATCACATCAAACTCAATAATCGGTCACTGCGAAAAACCCTTAAGCTGTTAATCTCGCTTTGTATCTCTCAACTTCATTTTGTTTCGTATTAATACCCATTTATATCCTTCAGGGATAAAATATTAGGGGGTATGTACGATAGAACAAAACAGTTTATTTTGCGAGTCTAGCTCTTCCATATTTACTTCTTTCTATTGCATCTAATCAAAGTGCTTCGAGCACTGAATTTAGATACTGGTACCAGATTTTAGAAATAGCAACTATGGGTACGAATATGTTGTCGACAACAGTGATATGTTTTTCTCCTGTATTTATTTAAAATTCATGTAAACCAGATCTTGATCATTTCCCATTTGATCTGGGTGTTCCGCAATCCTAGTATTTTGATTGCTATGTGCACGTGCTTTTTACTAGGATTTCTCATCTTCAGGATGAATCTCTTCAGGAGATTTCATGAGTGACTGAATATATTATTAGCATTAATATATCATGGTTTTGTGTAAGGAGGTTCATTACGCTTCTGGCGTATAGGGGCATCAATGTTATTTGATTTCATTGGAACCTCAATTATTCACAGCCACTTCATTTATAATCAATAATGCATTTGATAATGCATCTGGCCTAGTGCGTGGGCCTAAGTATTGAAGATCTTTTGTGTTCCACGTAATTTCACGGCATTTATTAATTGTGGTATTTTTCCCTCCCCCTAAGGCGGGAAATAAATCTTCGTCGAATGTGCAGTCAGTGAAATGGGCTGTAAACTGATCCCCAGTTAAAGGCTCGAGGTATTTAAGTATTGTGGGAGATACAAAACCGATGTAAATACCGAGTTTTCTTTGTGGGCCCATAGATGTTCGCTTAAGTGGTGGTATTGGAACATACACTGCACAATCGAATGTACGCAGATGGGAAATGTTAGGTTCATTTCCACGCACGAGTTGAATAGGGGAATATTCATGATATGCAGTTGGTCAGAATTAGATTAGTGATGATGCATGTAGAATAGCATGCCCCCAACATGAAACGGATAAGTTCGTTTTTTGTAGTAGCGGTTGATTAGCGTTTAAGTATGCATGTATTTTACCTATTTTGTGTATTATTTTGTGTACTATAATGTATTGTTTAGCGTATTTATATATAATTTCACACTTTCTAATTAGTTATAAGTATTTATGTTTTCTATTTAAATAAGAAGCATATGTATAATTCAACCTAACCATTATGTCTATTGTATATTGTTGAGGTCTTAAGTGGAGTTATATTTATCCAAATTTTATGATATTGAACACCTAAGACAATGTACTAAATACTTAAGACACTTTAGTGATCCAATTTTACATGTTTGGATTGTATTTGTACTCATAAGTGAAGACTCCAATTCTGTCCAATGTTTGGACTCAAAACACATTTTCGTATTTGAACAGTATCTGGAGCCTCACTAAACCAATTGAACCAATTCCAGTTGTATTTGATCACTAATTCGTTGCTCTACAACTTGTCTTCAGGGCTCAAGTGTCAAAAGTTCCGGCTTCAATGGTCAAAATGACAATCAATGCAGGGCTTCAAAATTCCGCCATCTCAGTACACATGTTGGGAAATAATTCACCATAAATCACACAAAAGTCCAATTTACACAAGACCAAATCCATTGGTTAGCCAAGAAATTCATCAAGACACAGTAGAAATATTAAAGGCGTTGATTTTGTGCAAGCTGAGATATCTGTTTTTCAATAGACCACCATAAATTCGCGGAGAAAAACAATCCAGTTTTACCAACTCCACTATTATGGTCATAACTCACAATCTAGAGATCCAATTTTGGAGATCTTAGATTCCTTGGAAAGCTAATCCAACGGCCTACAACTTTCATTCAGAATTCAAGATGAAATTCAGACGGCAAGGGCAATTAAATTACTGATGTTTACAGGCCACGTGAATTGGTTCCTAAAGTCTTCATGATTCACTATTTGGAGGCCTATATAAAGAGCCCTTTAGCAACCCTTGAAGGCATCCCATTTTCCTTGTAATCCTTCTATCTTAGTCTAGTATCTCTCTTAGAAATATGAGTTCTTATTGTATTAGTATGAGTAGCTAAATATTTTACTAGAGTTAGGGATGAAGCTTTAGTAAAGTATTAGTAATGTTCTTGGTTATTCAATAAAGATTTTCAAAGTTTTAATCCTTTAGTCATTTGAAGAGTTTTTAAGAGAGGTTTTGATGTGTCATTACTTTGATTTGTTGTAGACTTATTGGCACAACAAATGCTTAGTTTTACATATCAACTATTGATTTTATAAACTTGTTCGAATTTCTAAAGGTACTTTTCAAAAGTATTATATGTGCTCAAAGTTATATCTTCCGATTGAAATCACTTGATTGTTAGATTTCGATTGAGTTATCAAAGATAACCAAGATCATAACTCTAGTATTTTTATCTAAAGTGGAATCCCGAAGCTCTAGTATTTTGTTACTTTATTTAAACCTCTCAACTAGATAATATCTTTTTCTTCCAAATCTCCCTGTGGTTCGACACTCGGTCTCCCGAGAAATTTTATTACTTGAAATTAACCTACACTTGGGTACGTAACTCTCAAGGAGCTATCAGCGGTCTAGCGATTAATTTAAGACATTTAATTAATGATTCAGCTAGACCATTTTGAGTATGAACATGAGGGACCGAATGCTCCACTTTGATTCCCAGTGTCATGCAAAAATCATCGAATGCCTTAGAGGTGAATTCACCGGCATTGTCCATGCGTATGGATTTGATAGGATGATCTGGGAATTGAGATCTCAACAGGATAATCTGAGCAATAAGCTTTGCAAAAGCAATATTGCGAGTGGATAGCATGGTTACATAAGTCCACAGTGGATGCATCTACTAGGACCATAAAATACTGAAATGGTCCAGATGCTGGGTGTATCAGTCCACAAATATCTCCTTGAATCCGCTCAAGGAATTTAGGAGATTCAGTTCTTACTTTACTACAAGAAGGACGAATTATGAGTTTACCCATTTTGCAAGAATCACATATGTATTCATTAACAGAAGTTATTTTGTTGTGTGTTATGTTATGGCCAGATGAATTACATAGAATCCGACGCATCATGGTTTATTCTGGATGTTTTAACCGCTCATGCCATAGTTTGAAAGAATTTGGATCATTAAATTTTAGATTAAGTGCTATATGGAGATTTGAGGGTCTGATGTATGTGTAATACAAGCCAGACAAGAAAGATGGAAGTGTTTCGACGATGTGTTTACGATAATTTAAATAGTGAGTCATCAACAGATATTCACTATTGTCCTCATTATTTGTTTCAATGTGATAGTCATTCTGTCGAATGTCTTTGAAACTGAGGAGGGTACGCTTTGATTGTGGAAACAATAAAGCATTTTTGATTATTAATTCGGTACCCATAGGTAGAATGATCGAGGCTCTTCCGGAGCCAACAATTTGTATGTCGTCAACGGAAATAGTAGTGACACTTCCTTTCTTTCAGTTAATTTTTGGAAAAATTGTCTATCTTTTAAGATAGTATGTGTAGTAGCACTATCTACTAAGCGCAAAACATTAATCTCCATAAGCACACAAGTGTATGTTTAGATACATTTAGATATAAGGAATGCTAAGGAGAGCCAAGATTACAGACGCTGATTGATCAGCCGCACAAGGGATCACTTAGGTCCTACTTTATCAAAAACGTATTAAATTTTGTAGTCAATAGTCATATGTTCACCCAAGAGGTCATCCTTTGTCTATGACAAAGCATGCTTTGGGCAGGTCGGTGTGGTGTGTTTCACCGTGATGAGCCTTCCCATTTTTATCTTTTAGCATACATTGATACGCATCCACCAAATGTTTTGGTGTACGACACGAGCGAGACCAATGGTCGTCGCATCCACACTTGTGACAGACTTGTTTGTTCTGTGCACGTGAGCTCGATGATTGATCTTGAGGTTCATTCTTTTCAGGTGCACTAGGTTGTGCATTGTTGCGACCTCGACCTCGACCTCTTTCCCTACCACGACCTCGACCTCGGGTCGATCCGCATCCCCCACTTGCCTCATTTCCTTTTCCACGTTTACGGCCTCTAGAGTTCCTCCAAGTAGCATGTGCTTCAGGCACAGCTTGTGAGCCAACCGGTCTAGTATTGTGATTTTTCATCAACAATTGGTTGTGCTTTTCTGCAACTAAAAGTGCAGAAATGAGCTCGGTGTGTGATTGATACTCTTTGGCCATGTACTGCAGCTGGAGTACAAGATTAATAATGTGGAAAGTGGAAAGAGTTTTTTCAATTAACTGATCATCAGTTATTGTTTCTTTACACAGCTTAAGCTGAGAAACTATGCGATGTACGGCGGAGTTGTACTCCGTTATAGACTTGAAGTCTTGGAAATGAAGTGTCATCCATTCTTGTTTGGCTTCGGGGAGGATCACATCGTGTTGTTGTTGGAATTGATTCTGGAGGGATTTCCACAACGTCGATGGATCTTTTTCAGTGAGGTATTCATTCTTAAGATCTTTGCGAAGATGATGTCTTAAGAAATTTGAGCTTGTGCCATTTGGGCAGTTGTAGATTTAGATGGTTGTCTAGTTGTGTCGGTAAAGTCTTTAGAGACAAAGTGGATTTCAACGTTGAGAGCCCATGTCAAATAGTTATGGCAATCAAATGCCAATTTATTGTATTTACATTTAGTGATTTTTGACATGTTTTTGCTACAAAAATTAATAAATGGAAATTTATTAAAATTATTTGTTTGTAGTATTTAATAATTAAGGCTCAATCAATAAAATATTACTAAGACAAAAAATTAATTAATTATAGGGGGTATTGATATTTTTGGGTGTATGACTTGTGAGACAATTATTAATGGGACTTGAACCAAAAAATAATTTTTGGATAAGGCCTCTTAAAAAAAATTTGATGATTTGGGATTCATAATACCATTATGAATTTTTATTAATGGGACAACGGGCCCAAAAATAATTGTTAGGATCCAAATTAATTAGAATCGACTAAAATAAAATGTCCAATCAATTAAAAAAAATGGCCCAAGTAAATTGTTTTTTTTAATTAATATAAGGCCCAAGTTAAATGCACCCAAGAGTGTTTGGAGTACACACTTAAATATATAATTATGTATAATAATACATTAAGTGACTATTATGCCCTTAACAACTTAATAAATCTAATTTTACATCCATTTCCCATTTTATTTAGCAGCCACAATCTAATAAATATTTTTTTTAGAGAGAACACGAGTGCCTCGTAGCATTCTTTTAACAAAATCCATCAGCATAAAAAAGGGATTGCTGCCTCCAATATCAATCAATCCAACAAACGAGGTAGCGGCAAAAAGTGGAGCCATCAATATGATTATAGTTATGGTGTTTTGCTCCTTGGGATTTTTCCAGTAAAACAAGAGAGAGAGTTTAGTGGCAAAAGAATATAATCACCCAAATAAATTTGCAGTAAATGAATAGACAGATGAAACCAAAAAATACATAAAATTTATTGGGAGAAATACAGTAAATTTGCTTCAGATTTAAATCTATCAAAAAATCAAGAAACCTGAAATCATATCCAGATGTCAAAAATGGTCCGCTGCCGTCACCAAGCCACCACCGCGCCTGCAAGATAGAAGAGATATTGCAGCCATGGCAGCCGCGCTCCTGGCGGATAAATCTGACAGTCGTTCTTCACGAGGCGACGGCGGTAGCGCGACGCAGTTCAGATCTGTCGGGGCGTGCGAAGGAGACGTGGCGAAGGAGGCGAAGTGGCGACAACGATGCAGCGCGGCGGTGATGTCGTCAATTTCGAAAGAAAAAATTCAAGTCCTGTATCGTTGGTGGGTGGGCATTTACAGTTTTTCATTCCAGATTCACGATTTTAGTTATTAAGAATAAGGGCATTGGTGGAAAAATTTTGTGTGTACTCAATATTAAATAAGTGTATTCAACAAAGTGTGTGTACTCCTAAAACTTGTGGGTGCATTTAACCTGGGCCTTAATATAAAGGGCCCAAAACAGGTGGCCCATTCAGAATTATTAAAACGGGCCCATATGAATTTAAAGGAATTGGAAGGGCCCATTACAGCATAGCCCATTTCGATTTTAAGAAAAGAGGAGGCCCAAAACAATAATAGCCCATTTGAATCTAGGGTTCACAAGTTTCAGTCTCTCAGAAACGTGGGCAACATTTAGTCAAGGGTTAAAGAAAATTCAGCGCCGATTTTTCGGATAGTTTGGCACGTCGCCGAAAGTTTTGGCCGTCAACACCGGGATGGAGGCGCTGTCAATCGTTGTCTCCGATCGTCTCGTCGCAGCGTACAGCCCGTTGCGGTCGGCGTGTAGCCACCGCCGCTCACACGGCTGCGCATTTGCCGGCGCAGTTCGCACAGCCGCCGTCATTTTCTCATGCGTTCGCCGGAGTGGTCGTTGCGCCGCGCGTCGCAGATGCTGAATAGCGCAACCGCCGTGCGTTTTGCCGTCGCTGCGCGTCTCATGGGCAGGGCGTAACCGCCGCGTTTTCATTTGCGGAGCACCGTCGTCCGCCGAGAGCGCATCGCTCAGGGGTGTCGCGGCGTCGTACAGTGGGACGTAGGTGCACAACGCCGTCACTCGCTGTGAGGAGGAGGCGGTAGCTGGCGTACGGCGACTACAGGTCAGCCGTCGCGGTGTGCAGTCGCAGTGGCGTCGCGCCAGAAGCGGCGTCTCGCCGTTGGCCGTCACGCAGCAAGGGCGCGGTCGCAACTCGGCGTCGTAGCGTCGTTCGTCGTCAAGGCCTCTTTAGGGGCCGACGGCAGGTATGTGTCGATATAATCCCCGGTTTCGGATTTCCGATTGAAAATCAGAAAAATGATTCGGAAAATTTCGTTGCTGATTGAATCCGATTTCGATCGGGTTTTGTTTTGTTTTTGGAAAAACATGATTTCTGTTTCTGATTTCAGAATAGGAATCGATTTTGGGGATTCTGGTTTTGTTATGCAATACATAAGCATTTCGATTGCACTGTATAGAAATAAGACATCTAACATGATACTCCCTCCGTCATAGAGGTGCAGAGGTGTTGGGATGACACAATTTTTAAGAAAAGTAGAGTATTGTGTAAAGTTATATTATTAAAATAATGAGATTAGTTAAATTGTGAGGATAAAGTTAAAGTAATAGTTTCCATTTGTAGGGTGTGAAAACAATTGTGGGACAGACGAAAAAGAAAAGTGTGAAAACAATTATGGGACGGAGGGAGTAATACAGTAGGCATACTAAAACCATACGATGCATATTATACATATGAACAAACGGGCTTTTTTTTAAATATTGTATTTTTTAAAATGATTTATTGTTATGTGGTTGTTTTTCACGGGGTTTGCAAAATAAGCAAGGGCGCCAATGTAGATGGCGCCCTCACTGTAGCAAAGGGAGGGGCGCCGTCTCTAATGGCGCCCTTTACCTCCACCTGCACTCCCCCTGCCACCCCACTGTCCCCTCTTCATTCCGTACAAGGGGCGCCATTAGAGATGGCGCCCCCTCTCCCACCCCAAGTAACCCACCCACCCCTCAATCACCTCAATTAATTTACCCACTGTTTGTCTTTTGTGTTAACTGCAGCAGTAAAATGATTCGTATGGCCTTTGACATAGTTATGTCAATTATATAATTAATTTGTTAAAAAATGATCTGAAAATTTGTTTGTAAATACAACTCTGAACATTCATGATATTCTCCAAAGTAATTTATATAATTAGGAATGTTTTTAAGTTTTTTCTTTTTTAGAATAGGCGATGGGTAATTTTAGAACGTGAAAGGGTGGGGCTTACATCTTATTGACTACTTCCCATTAATTAAAATTTAATTTTTAAAAATTATTGACAACTTTCAATTTTTTTATTAATTGACCAATTCTATTAATTAAATTTGAATAGATTAACCTTATCTAAAATTAATTATACATAATATATTTTTTAAATTTTACTTCAGTCAATTCTACAATTAAAAAAATGTTCGGTATTATTATTTGAAAAAATGTCCAGGTATAATTATACAAGTTAAATCTTTACTTCATTTAATTCTTTTAAACAAATAATCTTATTATTATATGATTTTTATTAGTATTTATAATTAAATTTTAATTAATTTTTTAATTAATTGGAAAATTAATAGAATTAAAATTAATTTTAATAAAAAATTTAAAATTTAATTAAAATACTATGTCAATTAATTTAAAATTTTTAATTAATTGGAAGTAATAATTAATTAAAATACTATGTCAATTAATTTTAAAAATTAAATTTTAATTAATTAAATTTGAATAGATTAATCTTATCTAAAATTAATTATACATATATATTTTTTAAATTTTACTTCAGTCAATTCTACAATTAAAAAAAATGTTCGGTATTATTATTTAAAAAAATGTCCAGATATAATTCTACAAGGTAAATATTTACTTCATTTAAATTTTTAAACAAATAATCTTATTATTAATTTTCAAATTTAATTAATAGAATTGGTCAATTAATAAAAAAATTGAAAGTTGTCAATAATTTTTAAAAATTAAATTTTAATTAATTGGATGTAGTCAATTAGATGTAAGCCGCACCCTTCAAGTTCTAAAATTACCCATCGCCTATTCTAAAATTAAAAAAAAAAACTTAAAAACATTCGTAATTATATAAATTACTTTGGAGAATATCATGAATGGACACCTTCATATATAGTTGTATTTACAAACAAATTTTCAAATCATTTTTTAACCAATTAATTATATAATTGGCATAACTATGTCAAAGGCCATACGAATCATTTTACTGCTGCAATTAACACAAAAGACAAACAGCGTGATGGATTAATTGGGGTGATTGAGGGGTGGGTGGGTTAATTGGGGTGAGAGAGGGGGTGCCATCTCTAATGGCGCCCCTTGTACGGAATGAAGAGGGCACAGTGGGATGGCAGGGGGAGTGCAGGTGGAGGTAAATGGCGCCATTAGAGACGGCGCCCCTCCCTTTGCTACAGTGAGGGCGCCATCTACACTGGCGGCCTTGCTTATTTTGCAAACCCCATTAAAAACAACCACACAATAATAATTCATTTTAAAAAATACAATATTTAAAAAAAAAAACCTGAACAAACAGTGAGTATCCATAAAAAAATAAATGTGTAACATATATTGCCATAATGCAATTATTGCAAAAAAAACATATATTTTACAGATAGCAGTGTATGCATCATATAATCAAATAATTATCAAAGGACCACAGCCAGCATAGGCATACTCACATGTATCATATATACGAATCACATATACACATATATGCATTATCAACATATATTCATGCGAACATATAATCAGAAGGATAGACATGAATATAATATTTTTCAGATTAATTTAATCACAAAACTTACGGTTTCAGCAATTTTATAAAATTAATCCTGAAAACAATTGGAGCAATCCTCTCGTAAATCTTTATTGCTCGTAGAGACTCGTGCTGATAATGTGTTGTAATCGAGAGAAAAGCGCAAGCATAAAAGTAAATGACACGGAGTTTGATGACCCAGTTCGTCAAGGAGTGACTACGTCTGGGGGCGACCAAGACAGGAGATATAATAATATGAACTGCCGATTACAATATGGAAGTGTATAGAATGATACAGAGAAGATACAATATATAAGAATACTTAACCCTAGTATCTGAGTCTTGTGGGCCTAAAGCCCACTGGACTATAATATAAATATTATGTCCATATACTATATAATATATTATTTCCAATATATTATAACACATACACCGACTCCAATGCTGTAATGCTGCTATTAATTGGCGCCATTAATCTTGAGTTAGCTACTGAACACGAAGAGAGAAAAGTGTTGGTTGGAGGGGAATTCATATATATATATATATATATTTATATTTATATATGATCTAAGAAGAGCGGTTTCTAAGAATGATAATCAGTTAGCACTTTTTTCTTACTTTTCTGATTTTAATTATTTAGTTATTCTGTTTTCTTCATTATTCATACTACTAGTTATTGTAGTTGTGATTTCAAACCTAATTGATTAATATTTAGAAGGGAAAAATTCTTTTTTAACCATTTTTTCTTAGTTAAATTCTTTTTTGGTCATGTAAGTTCACAAAACTCTTTTATAGCAATTTTGATAATTGTTTTTTTATAAATACCACTCATTTAAAATTTTTTAGTATCAATTTAAAGCATTGAGACCACTAATAAGGTTTATTCTCATTCATTCCAAATAATTCCCACATTAAATTGTAAATCCTTCACTGTGGACCATAAAATGCAATGTATGGAGAGAATATGAAAACACCACACATCTGGAAGCCATATATTTTCCAAATCAAACTTTGAGATCATTAACGATGTTCATTCTCATCAATACCAACTAATTATGTTGCATTTTTTGAGCAGTATGCGAAATTTCAAATTTTCAAAATGGCTAAAAAAACATCTATTTTGGTCAAAGTGACTATAAAACAATTTAACCATCTAACCAATGACTATTTTTATATATTATCTCTAACTAATAATATGGTACATTAATATACAAGAGGCCTATTCTGAGTAGAGATAATATACAAAAATAGTCATTGGCTAGATGGTTAAATTGTTTCTTGTTCACTTAAGAATTTTTTCATATTAGTTTATTTTTTCTGATAGTAAGTAATGCGGAATATTAAATTGATGCAATAACAATTGCTAATATATAATTTGATGAACTTTAAAGAATTAATTGGATGAATTTTAAGAAAGATTAGAAAAAAACATAATTAATTTGATTATTTAAAAGAAAGGTGATTAAATATATATATATATAAAAAATTACAAATAAAAAGGAATTAATTTGATGAAAATGAAAAAAAAAATTTGACTCAATTTGGAATTGTATACAATTAATTGCATAAAAACAAAACAAAAATAAAAAATCTAAGTAATGTCAAATATTAAATTTATAATAATAAAAATATGTATTGAAATAGATATATACATAAACAATTTATAAGTATAAAGAAATTAATTTGATGCATTTTGGAAAAAATGGGATTCAATTTGGAGTTTATACAATTAGCTGCGTAAAAATAAACAAAATCAACACTTAGATCGGGTGGAACACGCTACCTCTGAGATGCCTAGAGGTCGCGTATTCGACTCCCCCGGGCACGAGAAATGCACATTAATTCTAAACCTGATAAAGCTCATATATATGGTGTGCCGAGTTATAAATGACGTTGGGTCTTGGCCAAGCTAGTTCGAACTCAGGCCTCTCATATATTTTTCTTCGAAAATATTTTGCGACTGCCAAAAGCAGTCGCTAATATAAGAATTAACGATCGCTGTAATCGGTTGAAAAATTTATCTAAAAATCATAAAAAAAATTAATTTTTAATATAAAATCAACGAGCGCATGTATCAGTCTTTAAATATATATGAACGACCGTGGCAAATGGTCGCAAAATTTATTAAATAAAATATAATTTAAATTACATAAACACTTAACGACCGTCTATGGCGATCACTGTTTTTCACTACAACGGATCTAGGCCAGGATTGGTTAACGCCGGACTTGCGACTGAGTTAGCGGTCGCTAATATTTAAATACCACATTTCCGCGACCATATTTTGCGGTCTTTGAATCGGTCTCTAATTTGATTTAGCGATCGAAAAGCGGTCGTTAATTCGTTCACAAAACTCCGGATTTTATTGTAGTGTTCTATCACTTCTATTCATAACTAATTATTGTAACACAAATTTCTGTATTCTTCTTTTAAATTAATTTTTGATATGTCAAAGTGAAAAAATTATAAAAAAATGTAGTTGAATATAAAAACCAAAAATCTATAAAAAAACTATGAACATAAATTAAATATGTCATTAGAAGAGTTATATATAATCAATATAAATTAATAAAGTTAAATTAAATTCATAATGTGTTCCAAAAATTGAAAATATACAATCTTCATAAATTCGTTCCACAACCTTAGAACCGTAAATAAAATTGGTTCAAAATTCTACTTTATTCATTTTTTTTGTTTTTCAATTAATATGCACAAAAAATTATAATTTTAACATATTATTAAAAGTCTGATTTATCTAATTTTTTCATCAGTTTAGTTTTCCAATTAATGTTCACGGTTTGAAATTAACAAAAAATTTAGCAACCATTAATAGTTGATTTTGACATATTCAAATGTTTAATTTTTTTTTAATTTCAACATATTTTTATAATATTTTGAATATTATAAGTCTTACCTACTCTATTGACGTTCATGATTTTTTATAATTTTGATATATTTTTAGGATATTTTTATTTTTATAAGTTTGACATATTAATTACATTGAGTGTGTAATTAGAATTTTAAATTTAACATTTTTATAATTATGAAATATTCATATTTCTTTTTTTTTATAATTTTCACATATTTTTATAATTTTTTAATTTATATAAATTTGACATATTTAATTACACTGAGTGTATGTAATTAGTATTTTAATATTAACATTTTTATAATTTTTGACATATTCATATTTCTTATTTGTTATAATTTTGACATATTTTTATAATTTTTTTTATTTATATAAATTTGACATATTCAAATGATCTTCATGGTTTTTAAATTGAAACTATATAATTGTTAGGAATTCAAATTTTCAAACTATTCCACCCACACGATAAGTGCTATTAAAATTTTATTCAATTTAAATCAAAATTTTAAAACACGATTAACCCACCATCCCACCCAATGCCAATTGTGACTATGAACTAACTTTTTTTTATTTTAAATTAATATTTTAATTAGATACGATTATTTTTAATAGTTTCTATTTAAATTTTTAAAAATAAAATTTATTTAAATTATATATATATAAACTCAGATCATCATCAACTTAATTAAGAATGGCGCATACGAATCACAGATGCACAAAAACCTACTTCGGCCAAAGTATCACGAGCACTGTCACAACGCACACTCATATAGTTAAAAAGTGGATCGACAGCGGCGAGACAAATAGCGTCCCCCGCCACGTCGGCTTCGAATTAGAGATCAACTACGCCACCTTCCGTATCGGGACGGTGCAATTCTATGTTGGAAACCATTAATGCCTCATGTTCCAACTCCGCAGGACATTGGAGTGCCCTCCCTCCCTCGACCATTTCCTGGGCAACCACAACAACACTTTCATTGGCTGCCAAATAGCATCCAAAATCGACCAGTTGAGAGCACAGGTGCCCCTTCACCGCAGTGCATGGAGTTGGTGAGATTGTGCCGTTTCTGGGAGAGAGAAAGCAGGGTATATTGACTGGGATCGCTTTTCCAACCTCTCTCTCGTCTGCGCAAGTGGACTGGATGCTTTCCTTAATCTACATACCGCACAATTGCTTTGGCACACCAACTAATTCAACCGTTCATCTACTCTTTTTCCTGCACGCAATATATATGTTATTGATCAATTTCAATTTTAAGTTGATGGTGCTTGCTTTACTTTCTTTCAATCTTTAATTTCTTGCTGTTTGTTTTCTTGAACATACGGTTAAATTGAAATATGGCTAAATATTTATCTATGCCATGCACCTTTTTTTTATTTTGGAAAATTGCAATTTATTTTTTCATTTATTAATTTTTTGATATCCCGAACTGCATTTTTTCTATGCAACTAAAACAACAATTCTCTCTTGTGATAAAAAAAATATTAAAAATGTTGCAAGGTAAAAAATGTCAAAAGAATTATTGTTACGACCCACCCTTGAAACTAAAATTGCAATGTATCCCACTATTTGGGTTAATTATCACGTGATATTTTGCCCTATAACGAGGAAAATACCTTATAAAAAAACAGAGTGCCATGGTGGGTGAAATTCTTTCTCACCAATTTCGATGGTTTCACAATGATGTCTTCAACAGCGGTCAAGCTTCTACTTTTCGGCACTGGGCTTCAATAAATCTGCAATTTAGAAATTTACTCAACTATCAGTATGAATCCTAATTTTTGCAATTGGCAAATTTGACTTATAATTGATAGAGAAAGAATTACATTAATTTATTCTATTCTCCACTAAGATCAAAGTCACTATCCAATTGGTGATTTCAACTGATTTAGTTTATCAGTTTAGGCATTTGAGCACTCCAGCTTATGCGAGCTTCAAGTCTGTTACGATGGTTATTCAGTTGAGTTTCATAACGTACAATTCATGGTAAGTAAACGGTTCAACAAAGATTCTCTTCACAACTTGATTTGGACCGGCCAGATACCTCAAATCAAGAGACCTCCAAATTAGAGGACTTAGTCCTCAGCTGGTTTCAGGATACTGCGTACTTCAGGTCAGGTGACTTCTTTCAGGACTAACGACTTCAGGCATCAAGTGGATTACCATCAAAATAGCTGACTTAGAAAAATTCCACCAAACAAGTTTCTCAATATCAGTTGACTTCTTCCAAACCTGACACCTTTCCTTTAGCTGAATGCCCCACTAATATCAGAAGACCTTCTTTACTGAAACTAACTAACATCAACCAGAATAAACACAAACACCAATGTCCACAACCAGTGATACAAATCCAGTTTGATCATTGAGAATACAAATATTTTAACTATCTCTCAAACCATCCATTTAGGGCCAATTTATAGTTTTCCCTAAAATATGAATATATTCCCAGTGCAAGTGTAGAGTATGGTTCATATTTGGTGCCCATGTTAACGATTTCTTTTAAGTATAAAAGTACATTCTTGACGCTGCTCCAATGATATTGTGTTGGTCCAATAATAAATTTAGTTTACAAGTTCATTGAGAAAGTAATAACTAGCCGAGTATATTGAGTTAAGTACAATAATGGGCCTACTGCACTTAAACAAGGAATTCCAGTTCCCAATATCTCATCATCATTTTTCTTTTGACGAAATGGATTTTTCTTTAAATTCAAAATTTCATTGGAACACACAAAAATGCATCCGAACGGACACGAAACAAGCTGAAATGGCTGAACACATGTTCACACACGCCGGAAATGCACAGAGTCACGTCGGCACGCAGCTGCACGCGCTCGCACACGCGGGCACATGGCTACATGCGCTTAAACGTGCTGACCCGTGCCCCTACGCGCTCTCACGCGCCGGACCACCGCCGTTCGATAATCGGCGAGTGAACGCCACGTGTGACCGCCGGACATCGGCGAGTGGACGTCATGTGCTGTCACCGAAGTGACCGGTCACCTGCGTGTGGGCTTCACGCGCCGCCGACAGCACTGCCGTCCGCCGGCGCGCGGGATTCACACTCGCCACCGCCGGTGCTCCCTTGTCGTTCACTGTTCATATCGGGTCTGACCCGCTACCAATGGATCGAATCTGAACTCTCTGAATTGCAAACCCCTGGAGAATATCTTATTCTCAAAAGATAGGCCCAAAAGTTTCAGAAAATATACAAAACCGCCCCGATTGCGAAAAAACTTTGAAAATTTGTATCTCTCTCAAAACATAATGAAAATTCACAAAAGATATATGGACGGAATCCTTATGAAACGTAGATTCATACCATACAAAAAATAAAACTGCTTTCGTACGTTTTCACAGTGTATTTTAAAATAAAAAATCAAGTTCCAAATTTTTTTAAAAATTCATAACTCTCTCAATTCTCATCGAAAAAATACACAAAAATTATGTATGGATTCCACATCAAACATAGGATCATCTAGTAGCACGAATTGAAACAAAAAAAAGTTCGAAAAATCCTTCATATTTACATTTAAAAAGCAGGATTTTTTGGGAAAAAATAGAAACTTAAAAAATTCACAGTAATTAATATACCAGGCCAAAAAATGCAATAAAAATATCCTTGAAATCCTATTCAAAATCTCTTTGCGTTGATACAAATATCAAACGAGTTTGTGCAATGGAAAAATTCGACCAGAAAGAGGAAAAATGCGTACGGGATAAAAAATATGAAGCAATATTTTTTAAGCATAAATGCCTAAACTCATAATCGTCATGAACTAATCACATAATCATGATATCCAAAACATATAGCATGCTCATTCATCAATAATTTCCAACAGATTAATCAACATTAATTAATTGTAGTGTTCTCAAAATTCTAAAAATTTATAAACTGCACTAACATCAGTTTTGAAATCATCAGAAGCATGTCATAAATTTAAAATGGGATACCAACATTTATGGCTCTGATATTATATGTTGGAATTACACCATGTCCCGTGACCAACACGAACAAGATTACTGACCTGTTAATTAATTCAGCGGAAAAGATCACGAACCCGTTGGTATCCTCATATCACTCCTTCCCCAGATTCTAGTTGCTCCGTACTCAGGGTCCAGTACACAGAATGGTATGCATACGATTGTCCACGAATTGGTATGCATACGAGTTTGATTATCCATGTAAGTTTTGTTCTGCGACGGGAGTTAGTTTGAGGGAATTATTAATTTATTGTATACTTGTCTTTTAGGAAGAATACAGAGAATTCCTACTCTATATTGTATCTATCATACATCCTTCCGTTATCCTCAAGTATGTTAGGAGTTAATATAATTAACTCCTACAGCAGTTAAGTAACATCCCCATTTTATCCACTTCTTATGTGGAATTTATATATAAATAAATATATATAAACAGAAATAATATTTAATATTATTTATAGAAAAACTGAAAATGGGAAAGCAGTAGAAAAACAACATTCAATTCCAACCACATCAATAAATAGTAAAACGTGACAATATATAGATTTGGCTGAAACTAATGTAAAACAAAATCTACCGTTTATCTAATTCACAAACTTCTCTGTTCTACGTGTCACTTCTATATTTTACTATCTACTATTTTCTTACTTTTCAAATTTTCATCAATTTGTATTTACGTTTCTTCATTTTCTTCTCTATGCACCTACGTGTCATCATTTATTTTCACCCTTCAATATTCTACATGTTTCCTCTTTTTTCATCTTAAAAAAAAATAATTATTTTGCTTGACATTGTCCTCCTTCCATCTATAAAAAAATCTTAATGATATTTAAATTTAAATAAAATAAAATAAATTGTAACCGACTAACAACATCACGTTCCACATTTTCAAACATTTTTATTTTTCATTTTAAATAAAAAAATAAAAATTATTTGTGTAATGTTAATAATTTAAAATAATAATCATTACAAATTTTTAAAAAATTATTTGTGTAATGTTATTTGATGGTGTAATCGTGTAGTTGTGTAATTATTTGTTATTTTGTTTAAATTAAAGTTTATAATTTAATTCTAAAATTGTGTAGCTAAATATATCAAGATGCAAGTTATTTAAGCCTAATAATACTCCATTACTTAGATCGTGTAATGTTCCATTATATTTTACGTAATTGTGTAATATAAAAATAGAAATTGTGTAATATAAAAATAGAAAATTTTCTTATTGCATATTAATTTGTAAGATTTAATAATTATAATAAAAAAGAGGTTTGACATATGTATAAAACAACATTTGTGTTAATTTTTTTTATTATATTTTAAAGTTGTACAGTTGCAAGGTTTATAGAAAGATTAAACTCTTCTTTGAAGTTTGTAACATTTTAGATTCATTATTAAAAGATTGTAGAAGATTTTAAAGAACATCTCCCAACTATTTAATTAAATTGATCTCCAACATTCAATCAAAAGACGAACATGTATATATAGTAACTGACAACGGTTCGCTGTATTAAGCCACATCGAATTTGATATATTCTGAAATAGATAGTAGGGGATAATAATCAAGTTATTTAAAATTCATGATATTTAAAATTATTTATTTTTTTAAGTCATAAATATTATTTGGTGATTTTCCATTTTATTATCCATGATATTTAAACAATTACTAACTAACATCACGCTTATTACTAAGAACTAACTAATTTATTAAAAAAATTAAAAAAAATTTGACCAAATCCAAATCCAAATCCAAACATGAATTATAAAAACAAAATATAGATATATGTGTCAAAAAATAGAACACGGTTAATGTCAGTTTACAATGCATTACATCTCACCAAATTCACCTTACATATAATAACACCGAGTTGTACGCGGGTTCTGCACTAGTGGTATATATTGACAGAAGTGAGATGATAACATGAATTGAAACATAAATCTAGCATTGAAGATTGAATTAAGACGATGTATGATCAATTAATATATTAGGGGGCGCTTGTTTCAAATTCCTCAATGGTAATAGGAATGAAATTTTATATTCCTTCTTTACCCTTATATATGTTCAATAAGAGTTTATTTTCATGGTGGTTACATCATTAATGTTGTGCTCCTATTTTGTAATAAGTATACAAGAAAGAAAGTTGTTGATTGTTGTAGGGGGGATTGATTGAGGAGGATGATTATAAGATGAGATGAGGGTAATCAAATGGGGGTAATGATTACCTTATTTAGGAGGAAAATCAATGTTTTGGTCTCATTACGTACTATAATTATTATATATATATAGCTCCATGCCCATTACCATTGAAGAATTTTATACCAAGTGCTCCCTTAATGTCAAAAACATGAAAAACAAATAATTAGATTTGGAGTAGGGAAGAGTAAATTATAAGTGATGGCCGGGATGATTAATGAAGATTCCAGAAGCAGTTAGCAATTTGGAGATTGAGGAAACCACTTAGAGAAGCTTAGTGTACTTGCAGGAGTGGGAGGTTGGAATTAAGGTGACTGCTGCAGTGGACTTGTTCCACCACCGAAGCCATTAGGAGGCTCTTCTTCTTGATGGTGGGTTTCCGACTCAATTCCTTCACTCTGATCACCCCTCTAATCTCAAATAACATTTTCAACCACCTCATTCTTTGTTGTATCATTGTTCCCACGAAAATAAATCTGTTATGGTCGCACAGGAATTCCATGAGGGAGGGAGGGAAGCTCCCTCTGATGGATGCAACTGGTACGCCCTGTCTTGACTGCGCTTAGAACAATAAGTAGAATTCAATCAGTGGTCTTCTTTAGGATTGCCTTCTCAGGAACTATATTTAGGATCCTCGAGATGACTCAGCTTTAGGACAGTTTACTTGAACTTTTTTTTCATTGTGTTTTCATTCCTCAGGGATGGTTCTTCCTGAACTTGGTCTTTAGGACATCTCATTCTGAATTCAGCCTTCAGGATGGTTCCCCCTGAACTGAGTACCAGTGAATATAAAAAGACTAATCTATCCTGAACTATTCATGAATCTATACAATCGTTAATTTGTACTTAGGCAATTCATATTTATAGACTTAAGGGTTTTGAGATCTGAATCAAAACAACTCTTAATATCTCAACAATATCCATTGTATAAAATACTCTTGATTTTATCACGATTGTTTATTAATATTATTTTTGTACTAAAAGCATTTTTATGTAATATGAGTCATATCTCAGTTGTTCTAGAAAATTAACATTAGTATAAAGTTATTGAGTTTGTGTTTAATTTATAATTACCTTAGTATTTACTTCCGCTGTTATAACTATTAAATTATTTGGTCATCTTGGTTCATTTTTACAAAATTTGTATGCTTTTATGTAAAATGTATTTTTCTTTTCTAAAATCTTAATTTTTATTCAGAACCGTATCTATTCTTGCCCTTATTTTTAAAATATAGCTATTTGAAAGAATTGTTAAACAAAGTCACTCCTAAAAATTCTTTGAAAATTTTCGGATGGGAAGAACTTCATACTAGGGCCCAAATTTTAAGGTAAGTCTCAATATAAGACTTTAATTTTAAGACTTTAGTGTGTTATACAACTGTTCATATTTACCCCTTACTACTAATGACCGAACTTCTAATCCTACGTGTCTTCACCCACTTTCTCTTTTCACAATTTCTCTGTCTCCCACTACTTCTCAATTTCTTTTAATAATTTCTTTTAATTAAAACATCAGTTATTACATTTAATCATGGACAGTTTTTTTTATTATATTAGTCTCACACACCCATCAGTTATTTACGGTTCCACAACCTTACCCCTTAACCACTTAGATATTAATCATGGACAGTTTTGTTTTGGATTATATTAGTCTCACACACGCATTAGTTATTTATGGTTCCACAACTTTACCCCTTAACCACTTAGATATTCTACTAGAACATAACCCGCGTACCACGCGGGGTGAATTAATTTTAAATTTTTTTTAATGTATTTTTATTATAAAATTTTTAGTTAAATTAATTATTTAAATTTTTTTAATGTATATTTTATTGTAAAAAATTTTGTTAATTTTTTTTATTACGATTGATACGATTTGAAAATTTCAAACTAAAGAATTATTAAGATAATTAAAAATATAACCTTAAATAATATTAGGTAAATTTTTAAATAATTATTTTTTGGTAAACTTGTAAATAATATTCTTTTAATATTATAGTTATACTTTAGATTAATTCGTAAATAATTATGGTTTAAAAAATTATAATTTGGTTTTAATTTTTTTTATAATCTTGACATATTTTTAAAATTGTAATTTTAATTTTGACAAATTAAATTTTTTTATTTTGATTTAAATTCAATATGAACAATTTGAAAGTTAAAATTGTTGCGTAATTAATTTTGGTTTAAAAAATTATAATTTGACATATTTTTTAAATTTTAATTTTAATTTTGACTTTTTAAAAAATTTTGTTTTGGTTTAAATTATCTCGAGTGATTTAAATTTACAAATTGTTGGTTTAAAATTACTGTAATTTTAAAAAATTTAAAATTCTTAAAATTTTGTTTTATTTTTTAGCAATTCTTTTTTAAATTTATGTGAAGACTCGATAACACACTACTTTAGTAATTGTACTAAATATTGGTTTAAAATTACTGTAATTTTGAAAATTTAAAATTTTTTATTTTAATTTCTCGGCTATTTGTTTTTTAAGTTTTTGTTGAGATTCCATAACCCACCACTTTAGCAACTGTAAATATATTTAATTTAAAAAAATTATAATTTTGATATATTATTTAAATCATGTTTTATCCAAATATTTTATTTATTTATTTTTTCATTTTTTTTTTGTGTAGATATTTCAAGTATTTTAAAATTACTGTAATTTTGAAAGTTTTAAATTTTTATTTTATTTAGTGTAATTTTTTTTAATTTCATATATTATTAAAATCATGCTTATGTGTAGACTCCATACGTTTAAAATTACTATCATTTTGAAAATTCAACTTTTTCTATCTTTAACCCTTTTTTTTTTTAGTTTTTTTGAGATTCCATAACCCACCACTTTAGCAAACGTAATTTTATTTAGTTTAAAAAAATTATAATTCAGATATATTATTAAAATCATATTTTATCCAAATATTTTGTTTTATTTATTTTTTAAAACAGAATCACATAGAATTTGTGAAAAATAATGTAGGGATTATACCAAAATAAAATATTAAATTATAATCGTATAAATGATACAATTTTAATATAGAGAATTGCAGAGGTATGTATATTTAGCAATAACTAACTTTAAATTAATTAAATAATAAAGAAGAAAAATTATTTATAGAGATTTGTGTTATCTTTAAGGGAAGGATCAATGGATCTTCGGAATTCAAATTGGGGAGTTGTAGAGCTAGATTCCATAACCCACCACTTTAGTAACCATAAGTATATTTAGTTTAAAAAATTATAATTTTGATATATTATTAAAATCATGTTTTATCAAAATATTTTATTTTATTTATTTTTTAAAACATAATTATATAGAATTATACCAAAATAAAATATTAAATAATAATCGTATAAGTGATACAATATCAAAAAAAATTTAATAGAGAATTGTAGATTTATGTATATTTAGCAATAACTAACTTTAAATTTATTAAAAATAAAGAAGAAAACTCATTTATAGATATTTGTGTTACCTTTAACCGAAGGATCAAAGGATCTACGGAATTCGAATTGGGAGAATTCTGAATGAAGCGGCGCAGGAAGAAACGATAATTAGTTATGAAGATAACCCAAAAGTCTTCGAGTTTATTGACTAAATAATTATGATGAGTGGGTTAGGAGTCATAGTGAAAAATTGTGGGGGAATTGGTGCTTTTTATTGGTGGAATTCTGTAATGTGGCGCCGATTTGAGTGCACATGTGCTTGTATATATATAGGTGTGTATACAGAGAGGAACGGTTTTGGATGTAACTGTACAATTGATAGAATTTCATTATTTTAAAATAAAGAAGAGTGGAGATAGCCACGTAGGATTGTAAGAACCGATAAATATAGGAGATTAAGATTCAAGATCAGTAAGCAGTTGGCATCTGTACATTTAGTTGACAAAAATATGTGCCTACAAGGTTCCGTTTATTATAATTCCCAACTTCAAATAGACGAAATTTTGATTCTTCCGTTTGTCTATTTATTTCCAATCTCTTGATGATAAGAATGAAGTAAATCTTAAAAACATCAAAGCCAACAACTTCACCCCTTAACCACTTATTTTATTGACACATTCATTTCTGATTCATTCATCATACATTGATTTGATTATGGCATCCCAATTCTCCTCTTTGGATTTAATTACTCCTGATAAAGAAACATGAAGAGTTAGAGTCAAAGTTTTGCGCTGCTGGACAGTTCTCTCGAAAGATGATCCAAAAAAAGTGAATCTTCGAACTCATACTCATTGATCAACAAGTAATAATTAAGTGCAGTATTAATTTAAATTTTGTGAATAAACAGATAATATTTATTTAAAAAACATAAAAACATAAAAAAAATTGTATTACAATTTTCAATACATTGCTTTACATTTGTTGTAACTTCATATTATTTGTTGTCTCTAGCAAAACACACCAGATTGTTTCTTAGATGAGGATACAACTAAAAGGTCGGATGATGCTATGCATAGTCTCACTGCAAAACTAAAGGTAATCTCTTATAATTTCTCTCACCAACCCAAAATTATAAGTAATTTTTTTTTTTCAGTAACCATTTTTAAAGTAGATAACACGCCTAACAGAAAGCCTAAATCCTTTTACATGTTAAATCTGCAGACTTCATCTTCCTCGATTTGCGATAATCAGATATCGTTTTGTGAAACACTATTCACAAAAAAGATACAATTATCTGACCAACATTATGGTGACCATGATGATACTTGCACTGACCTTGATATATCTACCACCGACAACCTTATCGAAGTCAAGATTGAGATGACGTGATCAGTATAGTCGTCTTGATTTTAAAAATTAATTGTTATAATTTTAGTTATGGGGTTCTTTCTTCAAATATTATTTTCTATGATTAAGGATTTTTATGTTTATTTTAAATCAGGTGTACATGTGTTAATTAATGTTTTAAAATGAAATCGTGTTAATTTATTATCATATCTATTCATTTCATACATAGACGGTCAAAACCAAAATGAGTATACTACCCGCTATTAATTTCATTATATCTTGGTGCTCTATTATGCTCCTATACACTAATATATTCATAACATCCAAATAAAATTTAATCGTTATATTAAATTTATTAAAAAAATGCATGATTTCACATTAATCCTTACAATATCTAATTACTTCCATTGAAATATATATTCAATAAATATTGTTGGTCCCTTAAAGTGGTCAAGGTCTAGAGGTGGGGGGGGGGGGGGGTGAATAGACCTTGAGTCCAAAATCAAAATTTTCAAACTTTTCAAAAGGATGGATTCTAGAACCTTACAGTAGCCTTTTTATAAGTTTAAAAACAATAAGTCTACAAGAGTTTTAAAGCTTGACCACAAAGGTTACAGCTGTGGACTTAACAAGTCTGCAGCTGCAGAGTTCAAAAACTTGCCAAAACCAATTACTTGTAGACAAAATATCAGAGGAGTTCTCACAATTAAAATTGTATTGAGAATACTCTAATGTGCAGCGGAATAAAGTGAGTGTTAATGAAAAACAATATAAACCAAACTTAACAGTTGAGTGACTTATGAAAGTCTACAGCTGTAGAGTTAGTTTTTCTCTGTGATGAACACAAAGTTTTATGCACTCATGTTTCAAAACAATGATGAATGTAACAAGGAAATTAAATATGCAGGACAAGAATATAAAGAGCAAAAAGTAAATAGATCAGATTTATAGTAGTTCAGTGTCTATAAAAAGACCACCTACATCCACTGTTACACCACTCAGGTGCCAAATTCACTAAGATGTGATCACTAAGATCAATACAAGTAGTTCCCCCTTAGAACTAGGTTCACTCAGATTCCTATTCTAAAAAGAGATTAAACTACCCTATTCACACAAAAAACAACTCACAAAGAGTTTTACAAATCCTCACAAAGAGATATCTACACTAAGTAGAAATTAAAACAGGTGAGGGAACAACAACAAAAGATGTGATTCTTTCTAAGAAAATCCTAACCAACTATCCTATGAATCACAAAGATTAAAAATAAATAATCTCTCTCAGAAATTTGCTGGCTGTAGACTTGCTTAGGTTGAATGCTTGTAGGCTCAGGGTTGTTGTTGTTGCTTCCTCTGAGGAATTCTTCTATTTATAGATTGAGTGGTGTGACTTATCCTTTGAGAATTTCAAATTTGAAATTCAGATAAGGCTCATCTCTCTCTATTGGCATGTGTGAGGTGGTCCTCATCCTTCAAACAGGATAGTACTGATTGTACTATGTCCTTTTTTTCTGAATTCTGGCCTCCTTGTAACTAATCTTCATTAAGCTCCAGAATTAAGAAAATATCTTCCACTTAAGTACAGTTTAGTGAGTGCTTGAGAGCTACACTTATAGTCCTTAAGGGTCTTCATTAACTTCAATTAATCTCTGACTTGTACCATCTCTTCAAACGGTTCTTTGCAGCTGTAGAGTCTTCAACTTTGCAGTTGTAGAGTTCTGTCAATATCAAACATTGGCTGTAGAGAAACCTTACAGCTGTAGGGTCATGTCTTGGTTGTAGAATGATCAAATATACAGCTGTAGACTTCACTTACAACTATATGTTTCAAACACCAACTTCCTTAGCACAAGTGTTAGATCAATATGGTTAAATAAACAAATTGTTTTACACACATCAAAATGAAGTCAAAAATAAACCTTTGATTAATAATAATTAATAACCACAATCTCCAATAGTGTGAGACCTATCCGTTTGATGAGAATCACGATAATAGACTACTACTTTCACAGCCCTAGCTCAGGCTAGAAAGCTTACGAAGGCGCAAAGAAATATTTTCAAAGGAATTTGAATAATATATTTCTGATTAAATCTCAACCTTCGTACAACCAATATAAATAGATAATCAAAGAAATATCTGGTTCCTATCTATTAGCCTAAATCTAGGAAAAAACTCATTCGAATCCTAAATAGTTGCAACAAAATAGCTAAGAAATAGTTAAAGATAAGAATTGATAAATATAATGATTTCAAATAACATAATATATGAAAAGACATGGAAGATATTTGACTAAATTCGTAACCCGAATTTTGCTTTCGTATCATTTCCGCCCACTTCGAGATTGTCCTTGTCCTCAAGGACAAATTTGGGAAATCGCTCTCACCCATGTTCGTTAGATTTTCCCATGTTGTCTCCTCTCCTTCCACATCACTAGTCTCAAAAGATTCGACGAGGAAAGCTTGTTTAAACCTGCACCTATGTCCGGATACGAACTTCTCCTAACTCCTGATTTCAAAAATATCTACGGTACGAATCTTGCCCAAAATTTTAAGACGATACGAAGATAATAGCAATATTTTAGGCCCAAGGTGAAATAGCCAAACAAAATGTTGGTCATGCTTATTGATTAGGGTCATAATTGCATCTTTTATAATTCATTTCTATAGGATTTTGATGAGATTATGTTTACATTTGACCCTAATATGCTATACATTGTGCTAATAACCCTTTTTGTGGCAAGAAAATGTGCTTTGTAGGTGAAAATGAGCAAAAATGAGTAATTCCCGACTATTAGAGAAGAGATGATGGAATCCGAGCCTATGGGGATGTTTCTTGTACTAAAATGAAGACCCTAGGAAGCTTGGATGAGTCGTGGGATCAAATATGAACAAGTTAAAAATAGCACGTCCGCACTTGAACTACGACCGAGCTCAGCGCCTTAAGCTACCGAGCTCAGGCCCTTCAGCATCCGAGCAAAATTACTCTGTATGGCCAAATCTTGGCCGCTCGATCAGCAAGCTATGGCCGCTCGGTCATTGGCCTGGTTCAGCATCCGAGCACAAGTCCAAGATTTCACTTTTTCTGGGGCAATTCCGTCTTTTTGCGCATTTAATGAAAGGCAAATTGGACCAAGAATTTTGGGCACTACAAATACTCAAAGGTCAGATCTTTTAAGGGATTATTCCATTAGTTAGTTCTTAGATTAGTTTAGAGAGAGAATTAGGTAGTTACTTAGTGTGTTATTAGATTTTCTTAGACTTCTCTCTACAATAACTTTTGATCCATCCATTGGATCTTTAATCCGTTTGTTTCATTAGCTTAGTCTCGTTATTAGCTATGATTCTACGGTTCAATTTATGTTTTCAAGCTTTGGATCAAGAGTTAGCATTTTGGAGGTTTGTAGATTGTATTCAATTTCTCTACATATGGTAAGTTTTCCTTTAATTCTCTTATTTTAGTTAATAATCATGATGATTAGATTGTTAATTGTTGATTTTCATTATCAATTAGTCATGGGCTAATATCCTTGTTGCATGAATTGCATGAATTATTGATCTTGATGGATTAGTTCTCTTACTAATGACTTGTATGATTGCTTGGGATGCTTAATTGGATTGTATGAGCCTATATTGTTAGCTATGATATGAGAATTGAGCTCTAAGAACTATATGCATACCAAGTGTTTGATATTTGGCTTGTATGACCAATGAGAATTGCATATTAGCCTAGACCTCTTAATTAGAGTGTTGGGAGTTGTAGAGAGATCTAACCACCTAATAGAGCCCTTAGCTTGTGTTGTAGAGAGATCTAGAAACTAGTTGGCTTGACTAAGAGACTAAGAGATCTTTTGCATGTTAGGATAGATAGGACACTAGAAAAACTATAGTAGGATTACTCCCATGTACACTCCACACTTGCTCACTTCTTAGAGGTGATAGTTAGCTTTTACTTTGCTTTGTGAAGTAGATAGAAACCATGATCTTTATCATGCTTTTCTAGCTATCCACCTTTGTACACATTCAATACTTGCTTTATATCGCATCGTTTCCCTGTGTTCGATATTTAACTTGGTTAACTTGTCACGACAACAACGACCACGTACACTTGCGTGGAAATCATACACGATTTTGGCAAACAAGTTTTTGGCGTCATTTCCGGGGAAACAGTCTCTTTGTCAAGCTAGTTGATGTTTGTTTACATTTCTTTTCTTTATTTTGTTTCTATATTTATTTTTGACTATTTTTGGTGATTGTTGATACTTGATTGTTTTTGTAGGAGTGAACTCAATTGAAGATGGGCGAATACAACCATTGCTCGTATTCCCCACAAGACACATATCCTCCTAATTCCTATACATATCAACCTTACACATACCAACCACTACCTCCACAAGAAGTTCCTTATTCTCCTAATCCATACACATATCAAGATTCCTACTCCTATGAAGATCCATATTCCTACACTTTACCCTCTCCTATGCCTTTCAATCATGAAGAAGCTCCTCAAAGCCACATTAATGATACTCTAGTTTACATCCTCAATCAACTTGAAGAAATTCAAAGGGAGGACGAAAGACGCTTTGAGGAGACCAATGTGAAGTTTGAAGAAATGTTCAAATCTCAAGAGATCAAATCAAGAGCTTAGAGCTCTGATTGGAGCAATTGACCAAACAAGCCCATGAGATTTGTGAAGAAAAGTTGGAGGAGAAAGATGGGGGTAATTTAGATGATTCAAGAGGAGGAAAAGAGAATCAACAAGAAGAGGAAGATGAATTTCCACTATGGGATATGAGCATAAATGGAGAAGAACAACAAGATGGAGTGGAAGATGAGCTTAATGGCGAAATAAGCATTTCTAAACTCTTAGACTCTTCTAGCTGTGCTTTAATTGACAATGTTGTTTATTGTGAATTTGTCTTACCTCTTCAGTTGGTTGATTATAAGAGTTCTCTTGAACATATTTGTTAGTAGGAGATGGGGGTGGAATGGTGTGATGAGAAGAGAGGAAATGCATGTGCTTATAAGTATAAAATGAAAAGGAAAGTAGGTGTTTGGGGTAGAAATCCTACTCGTTTCCTTGATTTTTGAAGCTATGAGATTGTTATATAATGGGAGGAATGATACATATCCTTGACCATTTAGCTAACATTGGTGTCGTCCGGCAAGGTGAACGTTAAATCCAAGCGCTAGATGGGAGGCAACCTATCCAAAAAGTTCTTGTGTATTTGATTTGATTTTTAGTCTAGATGGTTTTGTTTGTGTTTTTAAATTTCTTGAAGGATTAGGAAGTAAGATGTTCTATGTTCATCATGCTTATCATTTGGATTTTATATACTCTTCCCTCTTGATTTTTACTTGTGCTTAATTGATTGTAAGTTGGGATGTGCTTATTGAGATGGTAGGATAGGTGTTGGAGAGTGTTGTGCATGATTATACTTGGATTGGTGTTGAATTGCTTAGCTTATGCCATATTCATCATTCTTTTCCAAACTTTTAGGATTTACAATCCGAAAAAGTTTGGGGGGGTGTGATCATTCTTCATATGGGCTATGTGATTATAATTGTTGATGTTTGTGGTGGTTAAAAATGGTTTGAAGTGGTGTAGAAAAATTAAATTCAGAATTGTGGAAAAAAGGGTCCGACCGAGCGGTTCAGAGCAGGCGTCCGAGCGCCGGTCCACAAGCGATCGAGCAAATCGGTTCGACTCTAGCGATATTCCACTCGGTCCTCATTTTCTTCCACTCGGTTCGACTCGGTCCTCAATTTCTTCCTACACCATTGTACACTCTATTCCACACACAAACACACATATTTTACACCACATTCTTGCACACACACTTTTTCTAAACACACAAGAAGAGGAGAGGAACATTCTTGGAATTCAAGCTCTACATTTCTACTCTTCACTTCCTTCCATAGGTATGTTTTCTATACTCCTTCTTACTCATGCCTGTTTACTTGCTTCCTTTTCCTCATGATTAGTTAGATTGCTTGATTTTGCTTGTATTGATCTTGGATTTCTTGATGATATTATTAAGTATTTGCTTTGTCTTGAGCATTACATGATCTTTTCTTCACTCTTTGCCAAACTTTTTAGACCCTTGGTCCAAAAAAGTTTGAGGGTGTGTGTTTGTTTCGTAAATCTCATTGCAATGCTATACTTTTGATGATTTGTAGTGCTTTCTTATTTCTTGTGATCTTGTGCTTATGTTGATTCCTTGTTTTGCTTGTTGATTTTTGCCATGATGTTGCGAGTTAAGAGTAGTGTGGCATGAGATATGTTTATGGTTGTGTAGATGATGTTGATAGTATAGGTTTGATGTAGTGGACTTATCTCTTGATTCATGCTTTGTTTAGTTTGTGATTGATTCTATGATGCTTGATACTTTGATGATTTGAGCATTTTTTATATGATATGAGTCTTGATCACCCTTATCCCGTGAGTTTTGAGCCTATGATGCCCTTTTCAATCTTGAACGGATGATATTTTTTTATGTGAGTTCCACACATGTGCATTATACTCTAGAACTTGGCTTTGGTCTTATTTGAGACTACACTAGACATTGAGTTTGCATGATATGATTTGAGGCATTTCTTTGATAAAAATTGAGCTACTTAGCCCTATGAGCCTACCATTGATATTATTATCCATTGTTTACCATGTTGTGCCTATACACCTTTCCTTTGGCTAACCACACTTTAAGCCATTTTCCTGCCTTTTTGGAACTATCTTGTCCCTATGATTAGTAGAGTGAAAAGAAGGAAGGAAGATTGGTGATTTGATGAAGAAATTGGTGGCCAAGGTGGAAAGAAATTCTATGCATGGATTGATGCGAAAAGAAGGTTCAAAAGCAAGTGCTTGCAAGGAAAGAAAAAGGTTGACTTTTTACAAAAATTTGGTCAAGTTTGACTTGTGTTGTGAGTATGATCACAACTTGTCAAAAAAGGGAAAAATGATCTTTGAAAGTGTGATTTTGAAAGAGCATTAAGAGTATATGCAACATTGCATGAAGATTTGGATGATTATTACATGATTCGTTCTATGCTTTACTAATCATACTTAGTCACTTTTATCCATATGTTCCTTCCCTACCAAAGAGCCAACACTACAACCTTATGAAAGTCCTCATTGATGTGAGAATGATTTGTCATTTCAAGTGGTGGAGAATGTAGACTTGAGCCAAGCTTATGGTAGTATGTGTATGTGGTGTGATGATTGAGTGAACTTATACACTTGAGGGTTGAGCTACACACTTATCTTGTGAGGATCTTGACTCATTGATTTGATATTTTGCTCATTGATTTATTCTTGATGGTTGATTAGATGAGATTGCATTCTAGATTTGCTTGACATTGGTTGATACTTCCATGGAATTTGACTTGTGCTTGATGCTTCATTGATACAAATATTCCCCTATCTTATCGCTTCGTTGCTCGAGGACGAGCAATAATCTAGTTTGGGGTGTGATTAGGGTCATAATTGCATCTTTTATCATTCATTTCTATATGATTTTGATGAGATTATGTTCACATTTGACCCTAATATGCTATACATTGTGCTATTAACCCTTTTGTGGTAAGAAAATGTGCTTTGTAGGTGAAAACGAGCAAAAATGAGTAATTCCCGACTATTGGAGAGGAGATGATGGAATCCGAGCCCATGGGGATGTTTCTTCTACTCAAATAAAGACCCTAGGAAGCTTGGATGAGTCGTGGGATCGAATATGAAAAAGTTAAAAATCGCACGTCGGCACTTGAACTACGACTGAGCTCAGAGCCTTAAGCGACCGAGCTCAGGTGTTGGTCCCGAAACGAGTTAAATCAGTGTATGGGGGGGAATACACTGATGTCAGATTTTTCTAAAGACTCAGAAAAATACTCTTACACGCTCAGTCAGGAAGATCCTGATATTACTCAGCAAAACTGATAGTCCGCAGGGGCAGCAGGGACAAGTCAGTAATGGAATCAGATAGGCTGAGTGTGAGTAAAGTGCTCGGAAGCTCAGTAGAGATAACAAACCTACTGACTGCTCTGAAGCAAGTCAGTTGGACTACTATCTCAGTAAGCTAGAGTACGTGCGGAATGTGAGCCCTTAGTTTCTACTCATTTTAGCTTCTGAAAAAATTTTCTCTGAGTTTGCTTAGTAAATGGTGGTTAAGACTGGTGCACAGTTTTACTGATCAGGATGAAGACTCAGTCCTGATAGTTTTCTAAACAATATAGTATGCTCAGTTTAATATGAATGACAATTATGATCCTGAACACAAATGTAAATCAGCACACAAGGGTCTTTTTAACGTGGTTCGAAGATAACCAACTCCTACGTCCACGACCTGATTTAACAGGAAGCTATCCTCAAAACCCTGAGGATAGTTACTTGGTTTTTACGTGCCAAGGGACACAAATAGCCAACTTCCTCTCTTAGGAACTGACCCCTGGGTGGTTTTACAAGTCCCAGTCCTTCTAACCAACCAATCTCACACCCTGAGTGGTTTAGTATTCTTGGTTTCCAACTAACGATAGCCCTAGCAATACAAATCGATGCTAAGAATTAGAGCTATCAAAATTAAGCAAATACAGAGTGAATCCTATCACAATACTAGGGAAATTTAATTGCAGAGTGTTGTTCAAAGTATGCTTTGAGAGCTTGGATTCTTTAGAGCTTTCACTTGGAAATTTCTCGTTAGCCTTGAATGGTTGCAAGGCTCTCCATATTTATAGGCAAGATTCAAAATAGATCCGTTGGAGGAGATCTACCCAAATTTTTCCTATTTTAGGGTGGTTGCAGGCTAGATATACTGTTGACCTAATCACCATGCTTAATCTGGCAATTTTGTCCCACCGCCTGCAACTCTGAAACACATGAAATGCCGCAATAACTGCTTTGCAGACTCTATACATGCGTGTCAAAAGATCATTGACTCTCCCTACAAACGACTAGTTGACCACCTGACACTTGTCCTTTCTCGTACATTCAATACTCTAAGTCTCTTGTTAATAACTCAGCCTGAATGTTTGTCTTTATTGGAGTCTTACTGACATTCTCTTTGTCTCTTTGTCCCATAGCATAAATAACCTTTTTGCTTTACGTGGATTAGGTAAACTGAACCAAGGCCTAAGTCAGGTCTTACGAGCATTCAGCTTGGCCTGATAGGTTATTCAGCCCAGTATGTGTAACCTTTATGCTTTGGACTTACATGAGTCAGATAAACTAACTCAAGGCCTAAGTCCGGTCTTACAAGCATTCAGCTCGGCCTGATAGGTTATACTTACTCTTCACTGACTAAGTTCTATCCTGAGCATGCTTAGTGTACTCAGTAGAAACATCAGTCAATGGAATTCCAAATTGTCTTCTGGATGAATCTTCAGGCTTCGGCCTTCAGCTTCAGTTCAGGCAATCTTCAGCAAGACTGACTCTGACCTTCTTCAGGATGGATTGCACTTCAGACTTCAGTAAATTGGGTGGACTCCAATATTCTTCAGTCTTCAACACGTTCCCCCTGAACTGAATCCTTAACCTGACTATCCTGAACTAGACAATCCCGAACAACTGTACTTAGGCAAATTCATCAGGGGTTTTGGGATCTAATCAAAATACTCAGATTGTCCCAACATCAGGCCCTTCAGTATCCGAGCGAAATTACTCTGTATGGCCAAATCTTGACTGCTCGGTCATTGGCCTAGTTCAGCGTCCGAGCGCAGCTCTTCAAGAGTCCGAGCGCGAGTCCGAGATTCCACATTTTCAGGGGCAATTCCGTCTTTTTGCGCATTTAATGAATAGCAAATTGGACCAAGCATTGTGGGCACTATAAATACTCAAGAATCAGATTTTCAAGGGATTATTCCATTAGTTAGTTCTTAGATTAGTTTAGAGAGAGAATTAGGTAGTTACTTAGTGTGTCTTTGACTTCTCTCTACAATAACTTTTGATCCATCCATTGGATCTTTAATCCGTTTGTATCATTAGCTTAGTCTCGTTATTAGCTACGATTCTAAGGTTCGATTTATGTTTTCAAGCTTTGGATCAAGAGTTAGCATTTTGGAGGTTTGTAGATTGTATTCAATTTCTCTACATATGGTAAGTTTTCCTTTAATTCTCTTGTTTTAGTAAATAATCATTATGATTAGATTGTTAATTGTTGATTTTCATTATCAATTAGCCATGGGCTAATATCCTTGTTGCATGGTTGCATGAATACTATGGTGAATTTAGTTCTTGTTGCATGAATTAGTGATCTTGATGGATTAGTTCTCTTACTAATGACTTGTATGAATGCTTGAGATGCTTAATTGTATTGTATGAGCCCATATTGTTAGCTATGATATGAGAATTGAGTTCTAAGAACTATATGCATACCAAGTGTTTGATATTTGGCTTGTATGACCAATGAGAATTGCATATTAGCCTAAACCTCTTAATTAGAGTGTTGGGAGTTGTAGAGAGATCTAAACACCTAATAGAGCCCTTAGCTTGTGTTGTAGAGAGATCTAGACGCTGGTTGGCTTGACTAAGACACTAAGAGGTCTTTTGCATGCTAGGATGGATAGGACACTAGAGGAACTATAGAAGGATTACTTCCATGTACACTCCAAACTTGCTCACTTCTTAGAGGTGATAGTTAGCTTTTACTTTGCTTTGTGAAGTAGATAGAAACCATGATCTTTTTATTGCTTTCCTAGCTATCCACCTTTGTAGACATTCAATACTTGCTTGATATCGCATCGTTTCACTGTGTTCGATATTTAACTTGGTTAACTTGCCACGACAACAACGACCACGTACACTTGCATGGAAATCATACACGATTTTGGCAAACACTTATAATACTCCGAATAAGGCATTCATGATAGTAGGCCCAGTAGGTAACATTAGGGCAACAGGCCCATTAACATGTTCCTCTTCCACGGGGCAGTCACCGTCTTCATCGGCAGTTGGCGGACAATACGGGAATCAACGAATGATCTCCTCTTGATCGGTCTCTGACCCCGACTCCCCTGAAGTATCCGACGTAATCGGTGTCCTCCCAGGCTTCGTGTTTTGTGCGACGAGCCATTCCATTTGTTGGCCCAATTTTTCAATTACCTGTACGAGCGATCTTATCTTATTCTCCATGTTTGTGAACCCATTTTCCATACCGTCCATTCTTGTATCTAACCTCTCAATCCGATCACGATGTGTGCCTGCCATATGTGATTCTCAGTGCCGATTCTCTCAATGAAAGCACCAATTTGATGAGAATCACGATAATAGACTACTAACTCAGGCTTGAAAGCTTACGAAGGCGCAAAGAAATATTTGCAAAGAAATTTGAATAATATTTTTCTGATTAAATCACAACCTTCGTTCAACCAATATAAATAGATAATCAGAGAAATATTTGGTTCCTATCTGCCACGACCACACTTAATACACACAAACATATGACCAGTTTAAATAAAACTCGACCTGAAAACCGGCTATAATTTTTTTCAATTTCGACAGCACAACACTATATCAAACCCAACAACCTGTTTACATTCACAAAACCAGTTTCAAACCACACAAGCAAACTACAGAACCTCCCAAAATCATACGTCAGAAACCATAATTTACAACATGATACAATACAGGTTTACAACAAACACACTATACTACAACGGAAGCAAAACAAGCCACGGTCCTGCCCGCAGGTCGTCATCTATGTACACAACAACTCAAAAAGCCTGCAAAAGCGCCGCAGCTACTCCAGTTTCATCACCAGATTACATATCATCGGGATTACCTACAATGCATAAACTAAATGAGATTTATAAATCCCAGTAAGTAGTAATTATGCATGATGATGTGATTCTTTTGAAAACCTCCCCATGCACTCTCTTTTGAAATCACCAATTTATTTATGAAGACTCTCCAGGGCCCTATCTAGACACACTGTTATACACCGGCACGAGCACACAGCTCCAATATACACATAATCAAGTGGCCAATAATGATATCGACGTGGGGCCCATCCTCTTGTGGCCCATCAGGGTTCGAATCTCACATGCGCCCCCATGTCCACCAAGAAGTCATCCCACCACGCCGACCCATATAGTGAATCCAAGGATCTACCCTCCAGCGACCAGCAAGGTCCATCACCAAACACGGCCCTCTATCCGCGCAGGAAGTCCCCCTAAGGAAACACTCAAATCATATCATAATAAAATAAGGCGTCGGCCCACACCCGGTAGCCTACACTAGGTTTCCACACAGGGTTTCCCTTGGTCGCTTCTTCCCAGGTCGTCCCTTACCGCCCTCGGTGTATAATCAGTGGCCACTTTCAGAAAATCAATTAATTTTCAATGCATGATATGCATGATGCTCGTGCAATCAATGACATTTAACAACATTCACAAATTATTGAACTCACAGATTCACTCCACATCAATGATGGAGCTCACAGACTCCTTTTACAACACATATAGAGTTCACAGGCTCATTCCGCGTCACATAGAGCTCACAGGCTCATTCAACATAACATATAGAGCTCACCGGCTCATTCCACACACAGGCTCATTTCCATATAATCACATAATATAAATCACATATTACAATTTACTTAAATCCACATATTATCACTTAAACATAAATAATTCATAAAATAATATGTTTATACATCGTAGTTGCAAATGAATTTCTACTTACATCAAATCCGCAAAGCATTAATAATTAACTCTTAAACCCACTTATCGTCTTTCACTATAAAATTTAATAAACATAAAGAATAAATATTACATCAAACTATTAATTAATTAACTATATTAGAAAAGTATTTACTAAACTCATACTTATATATAATTTTCTCAAATATAATTATAAGTTAAACATAACATAATACGACTAAACCTCTATTCATTAAAACTTAACACACTCTGTGCTAATGAATTATATCACACCAAATTTACATATGTTGTAGGCTAAAACTAAAAATCAAGTAAATAATTGAACTTACTACGAACCTGAGTTAAACATCTTTAACCCTTTCTTTCTCTTTTCTTTTTTTTTCTTTTTTTTTTTTCTCTCTTTCCGCAGACTCTCTCTCTCGCCACTTCTGTCGACTTTAGCTTCTGAGAGGAATATGGATTGAGGCTAATAGTGTGGTATTCTAGGGTATAACCAAGGATGAAAATATCGGTATCGACGGAAAAATAATCGTTCAAGTGAAGTTCCATATCGGTACCCTCAAATTTCCGAAATTTCGGCGAAATTTCGGCCAAATTTCGCGAAATTTTAATCCTTGGGTATAACCCAACCGCCATACCTTTTTTTTTAAATTATTATTCTAAGTCAAACTTAGGAACTAAGCTATACTAGCCGCCTACCACTTATATAGATATATATACATTAAAATATTAATTATATAATATATTATATATAATTTATTTAGTTAATTTATACATTTTATTTTTAGTTACTAATTAATCTTTAACTAATTTATATTTAACATACACCACTAATGTCCAAATAATTTACCCAACAAATTTATATCATACAAGGTCTCAACTAAATTAAATTAATATTTTCTCATTAATAAATCAATAAAGACATATACCAACTCAATAAATAATTTTACATTCAAAAGTAAAATAATTAACACAACATCACAAATATCATATATATGAGTAATATAAAATGTACTCAAATAGTGAATAGCATGATACTAAATTGAAGTTCACATCCTTCAATACTATCGTCTCAATAATTAATCTAATAAATAAATATATTTGCATAAATAACATAAAGGAACTAGTGTAGCGATTTCATTTCTAATATTTGTAAATCAATAATTATTTCAATAAAATCTAAATAAATTATACTTGACTTCTTCATTACAAGACAGGTAGAAGCATACAAATAATTCAAAATTTAAAACAAGATAGATAACACAAAATTACAAATAACACATGAATAATATAAAATGCCCTCAAATAATAAATAGCATAATAATAACTAAAATGCACCTAACACATGAAATATTTTCAAGCAATTATAAATTAACACATAAATAAATTAAATGCACACAAAACATGAAATATATTGACCCATTAGTAGTGAGAAGCTCGGGTATCACACTATCTATTTGACTAAATCTAGGAAAATACTCATACGAATCCTAAATAGTTGCAACAAAATAGTTAAGAAATAGTTAAATATAAGAATTGATAAAGATAATGATTTCAAATAACAAAATATATGAAAAGATATGGAAGATATTTGACTAAATTCGTAATCCGAATTTTGCTTTCGTATCACCGTTTCTCAACTTCATTCTAAAAATAAAAATCAATTTTTTAATATTTTTTGTTCATTTATAAAAACATTGCATGCGTATAGTCTTACATAATATTCTATTTAATATAAATTTATATATATATTCAAATTACGCAACTAAAAGAATCTTCAAAAATAGGCAATTATCATTTTCTTTTTTTTTTTTAAATTTTCAGAAAGTATAGAAAAATAAAAATACTAACTATGAATTTGAATAATTTAAAAAAATTGAATAATAATAACCAAAAAAAATTGAAATGCAAAGAATTTAACCACCCACATCACATTCCCTCAAAATAGGGAACTATCCATTTCTTTCTTTTTCTCTTTTTTGATATTTCTATATTTTCAGAAAATTAAAAATAAATAAAGTACTAAATTAATTTTGACCTCCGCAACACATTCCCAACCATCCTTTTCTTTTTCTTTTATTGGATATTTTAATTTTTTTTTATATTTTCAGAAAATTAAATATGAACAAAAATACATGTATTTGAAGAAGTCAAAAATAAAACTTTGATTAATAATAATTAAAAACCATGATCTCCAATAGTGTGAGAATTGGATATAGTGTATACATATATACGTACTAAGAAGGAATTGAAGCTGACAAATTTAAATATATAAAACTTTTATTTCAATTTATTCCATAATTATAGTTTTATTTCACGTTACAATATTATTCCATAATTATAGTTTTAATAAGATTTTATGATTATAACAGAGCAAGCTTTTTCATATTAATTAAATACAACGACATTAAAAAAATTTTGTACTACACTTACTGAAACTATACGTAAACTATATAGTGAAATTTAATACATTAAAAAATCATTTCATAAGAACTTAAAATATAATCATCTAAAAAGGTAATTCCACGTGATACACGGGTTATACACTAGTGGTATATATTGACAGAAGTAAGAGAAATAGCAGTAGCGAGTCAGAAGTAAGATATGAAATTTTGGAAATATATATTTTTCAAAATATAGTAATTTTAAGGGATCCTTTTGTTTTTATTTTATCAATATTTGACCAAATTTAAATCAAAGGCCAGTACTATCTGCGCACCAATAATATTTTTTGCTAAATTAATTTCACCTTACAACTTAAATTATATTAATATTTTTATTATAAAATATTATTAGTTAAGTTAATATTTAAATAAAATAATTTGTCATACTATTTAAAAATTCATTAAAAAAATACAAACCGGGCTAAAATTTAGCCACAAATATTCAGATTAATTTGTTTCATACTCAAATTAAATTTTACCTCAATTTTATATTTTTAATGTTATGTTATCACCATATAAATTACGATAAGGAGAAAATGATTTTCTGGATTAATTACATACCTCTAGGAATAGGGGTCCGGCAACAGCCAATATCGAGTGCATAGCCGTCGCCATCAACCGGGCAAGATGCGACTCCACCGGAATCATTCCTGCTCTGATAGAAGGCTACACAACCGCCAGAAAAGAAACTCGGGTTGGCTTGCCTGGTGACCGCCAGTGCGTCGTGGCAGCCGATTTAAAAGAATTGATAAACAAAGTCACTCCTGAAAAGTGTTTGAAAATTTTGGGATGTGACAAATACCTTACATGTGTTACTATATCTCGACAATCTCATAATGTATACTACATGTACATATGTATGTTACTGTATGGCAATGTGTGTTACTACATCTTAAAAAATTATTTTTTTGTACTTTTAAAGTAATTATAAAGATAATATGTATTTTTTAATTATTTTTTAAATTTATTATTAATTTTATGTTGATAATATGTTGTTAATGTAATAATAACTTACATGTGTTATTATATCTACACAGTCCCAAAATATATACTACATGAACATATATATTTGAGTTACTGTAAGGCAAAATGTGTGTTACTACATCTTAAGAAATAATGATTTCTCTAAAAATAAATATATATTTAAGAAAAACTAATATTTTTTCTTATAGTAGCACACATATTGTTCTTACATTGTGTTAAAAAAGTTTGTTTCTGCAAAAATAAAAGAATATATGTAAAAAAAAAATTTGTTCTTATAGTAACATACATGTAGCCTTATAATAACATAAATTTGCTCATATAGTAACACCAAGGGAGTGAAAATCCTGAAATTTGTAATTTGTCCAAATCCGATCCGATCAAGATCCATGAATTTTGTTCGAATATTTAAATTTTTTCTTTTAAAATCAATATTGCACCATGCAATATTGCATGTAAGACCTACAATTACATTTGATTGTTAAATAAAAACTTAGCATAAATGCAAGGCAATATATGACGTCATAAGACTCATAACCTTGCATAGTTAATAAAAATGCAAATACATGAAAAACATTAATTTATAAATAAAAATTTTGCTTTTTCTTTAATAATAATAAAAATGTGAAATTTATACATAAACTCATTTATATTCCCCAAATAATATAAAATTGGCTTAGTCTTGTATGCACCAATTACACCGCGCAACTCAAGTTCATTTTTAAAAAGTTACACAAAATACTACTGAAAAGTTACACATGTTATTACTGAAAAATGTATCTTTAATAGTGTAACTTTTCAGTAGTAATTTGTGTAACTTTTCAATAATAAATTGTTCAACTTTTTAAAAATGAACTTGAGTTGCACGGTGTAACTGGTGCACAAGAGACTTACTCTATAAAATTCCGTTAAAGTTGTTCAACAAAAGATCAAGATAAGATTCAAAGAAGAAAGGCAAACATGTAGAAATATAATATTTGAACCTTCAAATGGTGCATTAGTCTTACTCTCAAATGGTACTAAATATATGGAGTCTCCCTTAGTTCTTTGTGCACCAATGCGTGATACAATTAAATTTGACTGAAATCATTTTCTATTGTTCTTTTTTACCAGGGTTGTTTTTAATCACTACTAAATAGTGAGAAGTATTATTTTTTAATTAAAAGTTGAGTCTTACCAATTTAAAAAATAAGTGCTTCAAAACTTTTTGTAAAGGTTAAAAATAAGTACCTAGTAACGATCTCACACACACTTTAGTGGAGAAAAAAAAATAATGGGTAGAAATTTTCAATAAAAATGAAAATTTATTAATTTTTGTTTTTTACCATTACATATTATATTGAGTAAATGACTTTTGTCTTCATGGTGACTACATAATTAATGTTATACTTTAAATCTTTAATTTTGAAAAGAAAATAGAGAAAAAAGAAAATTGTTGATTGTGACGAAGAAGATAGGTTAAGAAAGATGACTATAATTATAAATAAAGAATTATAATTAAATTGAGTAATAATTACATTATTTAGTATGGAGAAAAGTGGAGTGTATAACTGTTATTCTTTTAACTAATATAATCATATCTCAATATTCATATATGTATACTTGAGATTTGAATTCGTCTGGAATAAAATGCTATTAAAGATTGAAAGAAGAGTACGTAGGCAACCATTGATATATGCTAGAGTTTCGTTCAAATCAACAAAAATTAGATATTTTTCAAGAAACAATAATATTCTCATAAATAAAAGAAGAGTAGCACTATTCATAACCCAAAATTCTCTAAACATACACCATTTGTTCAACATACTCTAATAAAATTAAAAAAATTTATCTTATATTACTAAACATACCCCAATTAATTCCTATAATATCCCCACTCCATCATAACAAAAAATAACACTTTTTCACATTTTTCTCTAATTCAAAAACATAATAAAAAATATCTTTAACTCTTTCTTAATTTATAAAAAAATTATAAAAATTGAATATATTTTGAAAAATATTAAGAAAATACATAATTTTTAAAAATATGTAAATTAAAATATCATTTAAAAAAAAAAAAACTTCATAAATATTAAAGAATTAACTTATTTAAAGAATAAATTAAATTTTAAAATATATTAAAATTTAAAAATAAATAAAAATACAAATCTTAAAATAATAATAACAAATAATTAAGAAAATAAAATGTTCCTCAAAAATATTAAATTAAGTAGTATTTTGAATGAAATCATTTAAACCTAATTAAATCTTAAAAAATAAAATAAATCAAGTAAAATAAAATAAATTAATTAATTTATTTTCTTAAATATATATATATATATATATATATATAAATTTAGCAAAATTTTGTAAAAAAAAATATAGTAACTTTAAAAAAATCTTTAAAAAATGCTCTAAGACTTCATCAATATCCTTAAATTTAAAAGTAATTATATTTTAATTTTTATTTATCTTGAATTAAAATTAGTGTTTTTAAAATAATTTTTTTAGTTTTAACTATTTTATATGATTCAATTTTATTTTTTAACTATTTTTTAAAAATTTTATTTTATTATTTGAAGATTTAGTTGATTTATTTTACTATTTCTTTTAGATTTTATTCATTTTTTAATTTATTTTAATTTAATTTTTAAAATATTTATCTAAATTTTAACTGATTTTTTATGTTTGCAATAACTATTTTATATGTAACTTTTATATTTTTAGTTTAGAGATGGACCAATTCAAAAGTTAAAGTGAGTTAGCAAAATAATATTAATTTATTTTATTTTTATGAATGTCTATTTTTATCACAATTATAAGAGATTTCTAAAGTCTGAATAGTAGCACTCAAAAGAATGAAAATGGGAAAGCAGTGAAAAAACATTCGAACCCCATCAATTAATATATAGTACGTAAAACGTGATAATATATAAATTTGGCTGAAACTATTAATGTAAAAGAAAATGGTATATATTGACAGAAGTAAGATGATAACATGAATTGAAACTACATTAAATGTGATTGAATTAAGTAGATGTAGGATCAAATATTAATTAATTAATGTCAAAAACATGAAATTAAAACAAATAATAAGTGATGGGCGGCCGGGATGATTAAGGAAGATTCCAGAAGCAGTTAGCGATTTGGAGATTGAGGAAAGCATTGAGAGAAGCATGGTGGACCTGCTGGAGTGAGAGGTCGGATGTACGGCGAAAGTCTCGTAATCCCACGGAAGCGAATAGGAGGCTCTTCTTCATGAAGGAGGGTTCCTCACCCAATTTCTTCACCCCCATCACCCCTATAATCTCAAACGCCATTTTAAGCCACCCCATATTTCGTTGTATCATCGTCCCCACGAAAATAAATCTGTTATGGTCGCACAGGAATTCCGTGAGGGAGGGAGGGAAGCTCCCTCTGTCTGGCGGCAGCTGGTACACCAGGCACCGGTTTCCCACGCACAACTCCACCGTGCGAAAGGAGAGCTCTAATTCGAAGCCCACGTGGCGGCGGGGGACATCCGTATTTCCGACGCCGTCGATCCAGCGTCGGACGACATCAGGGTGCTTTGTGACGGTGGTCAACACAGTGTGGTCCAAGTAAAGTGGGGTTAAATGACTTTGTTGCTTGATCACCACGGCGTACACTTTCTCCATCTCCTCATCTGCAGACTGCAACCTCCTAATGCTGGTTGTTGTCGCCGCCATTCTTAATATCGATGAATATTAATGGACCCATAGGAATATATAAATATAATAAGTGAGGATTATAATTGTAATCTGCTTTCCTTGAATTTCTCGCGTACGGTTATTACAACTGCATATTCCTTATAAGCTTCACTTATCTGCTTTTTTTTTTAGTATTACGCTTGATTATTAAAAAATATATTTTTAATATAGATTATACTATGTGAAATAATAAATTTTGATTTTTTGTATATTTATATATAAATTTATTAGATAATATATCTATATATTTATATAGGTTGAGACTTTCTTATATAATATTTAAAATATGAATATGATCCAAATAATTATGTAAAATTTGAATTAAAAAATTTTCTAATTATATAAGTACGTTAAAAGAAAATCAAAAAGATATCAAAATATATGATTAAAAAAAAATCAAGAATATAATATTTTATAATATAAATTTTTATTATTATATAGGCATGTTAAACGAAAATCAATAATATATCAAAAAAAATATTATTAAAATTTTTAATTCAAGAACATAATATTTTTTAAGATTTACTGAATTTATATATACGTGTATTAATAAGTTATAATATATATATATATATATATGTGTGTGTGTGTGTGTGTGATTTTTTGAATCTAACATATACCTATCAATGATTTACACATGTACAACGTATATATAATATTGCAGTAAATAAATTAAATACTTAAAAAATATGCACATATGCACAACGCATATACAATATTAAAATTTATAGAAGTATAGAAATTAAGATGAACGATTGAGATAAAAAAATTAGATATAGAATTTGATATTATGAATATATTTATGAGATTTATATAAGATACATGCCAGAATTAATGAGAATAGAATAATTTCGAAATCGAGTATTCTGGTTAATTTCATAACTTCGTCTTTGTTAAAATATATCTTTAAAATAAATCTAATTTTACTAAGTTTAAGCCTATACATTTTTGAAGACTTTTTTTTTTAAATTTAATATTTTGAAGATTTTTTCAAATTTTTAATAAATATTTTTAATTGATTTTTAATTTATTTGATTTATTTAATATATTTTAGATTTTAATATAAATGATTCTAAATTAATTTATTTTAAAATTTTCATTTATTTTCTTAATTATTTATATATGTTGTTTATTTTTTTAGATTTGGATTTTTTTATTGATTTTTAATGTTTAATATAAATTAAAATTTATTCGTACTTTAAATAATTTAACTTCTTTTTTAATATTTATTAAGTTCTCTTATTTTTTTAAAGGATTTTTTAAATTTTGGTTAATTATTTTAATAATTTCAAAATATATTAAATTTTTAAATTTTTTTTCTACAAATTAAGAAACACTTAAAGATTCTTTTTATTATATTTTGAAATAGAGAAAAATAAAATTTGGGAATGTATTATTTTTATTTGGTGGAGCAAGAATATTATAGAAATATTTGATGGAGTATATTTAGTAAATTTAATATACATCAATATACTATTTATATAAAATACTTAATATATTTATTAAATATATATATTTAAATTATATAAGCATTTAATTTATTTATTATAAAATACATTACTAGATATAATGACGAAGAGGACGTTGAAGTTTATAACAGCTTGATTAACATTTAAAGAAGATGAGCACTTAGAATGACATATTTGTATTCGATTCTATGATGATAATTTCATTGAACACTACTATATATGAATGATTTTGAATATTTAAATTTGATATGTTGTAAGTAAGAACTAGTAATGGACTATTATACTTATCTGTTATTGTAACGCTCCGTAAATTTAGTTTGAAAAAGAAAAGATTGTCTTAGGATTGAGGCGTTACCAAATAAATATAACAAAATGAAATGTTGATTTTAGCGAGCGGAAGTTATAGCCAGTTTGCAAATTAGTAACCCCAAAACAACAAGACTAAGAAACTTTGCTCCCAAATATTAATTATACATATAAAGCGAACAACGGAAGCAAAATAAGCCACGGTTCTGCCAGCAGGTCGTCATCTATGTACACCGCAACTCATAAAGCCTGCAGGAGAGCCACAGCTACTCCAACTCGAACACAACGTCACATATCATTAGGATTACCTACAATGCATAAACTAAATGAGATTTATAAATCTCAGTAAGCAGAAATTATGCATGATGTGAAGTTTCACTCAAAATCCTTCCCATGCACAATGCACTCTCATTTGAAAACGTCAATTTATTTCTGAAATACTTCATAAGGGCCCGTGACACATGGTTAGACAGACATGCATTGAACATATGATATAAAAATACAACTCAGGTTCTCATAGTACGGATCATTATCCGACTTGACAAATAGTACGGGCCATTACCCGGCTTGCACATAGTACGGGCCATTACCCGGCTTGCATATAGTACAGGCCATTACCCGGCTTGCATATAGTGCGGGTCATTTACCCATCTTGACAAGTAGTACGGGCCATGACCCATCTTGACAAGTAGTACGGGCCATTACCCGACTTGTATATAGTGCGGGCCATGACACATCTTGACAAGTAGTACGGGCCATTACCCTTCTTGACAAGTAGTACGGGCCATTACCCGACTTGCATATAGTACGGGGCCATTACCCGGCTTGCACATAGTACGGGCCATTACCCAGCTTGCATATAGTACAGGCCATTACCCGACTTGCATATAGTACGAGCCATTACCCGGTTTGCATATAGTACGGGCCATTACCCTACTTGCATATAGTGCGGGCCATTACCCGACTTGCATTTAGTGCGGGCCATTACCCGGCTTGACACATAGTACGGGTCATTACCCGGCTTGCATATAGTACGGGTCATTATCCGGCTTGCAAATAGTACGGGCCATTACCCGTCTTGACACATAGTACGGGCCATTACCCGACTTGCACATAGAACGGGACATTACCCGGCTTGCACATAGTGCGGCCCATTACCCGTCTTGACAAATAGTATGGGCCAATCACTCCAAGTTTGAAAACTTTCAAATGTTAATGCATGATATGCATGATGCTCGTGCAATCAATGACACTTAACAATGTTCACAAATTATTGAAACTACAGGTTCAGTCCACATCAATTACGGAGCTCACCGACTCCTTCAATATCACAAATAGAGCTCACCAACTCATTCAACATAACATATAGAGCTCACAGGCTCACTCCACATTAATTATATAAATTGCAGGCACATTTGATATAAGCGCAAAGTCTAATTCACAGATTACAATCCACTTAATTTCACATATTATCACTCAAACATGAATAAATCATAAAATAATATGTTTATGCATTGTAGTTGCAAATGAATTTCTATTTACCTCAAATCCGCAAACACGACGATAATATAAATCCCTAAAGCACCCTAGCACCTTCTCGTATCGTATCTAACAACTATTAATTGTAAATATTTTTCCAATCTACTAAATAATTAATTCTATTCCAACTTTTGTCTAATTACTAAAAACACTACTAAATTTTAAACACGGGAATTACCTGAATTAGGCTTATATCAAAACGAGGTCGAATTCTTTTTTTTTCTTTTCTTTCTTCTAGGTGTCGCAACGTACTCTCGCGACCCTGCTATTTCTTTTCTCTCAACTTCTCAGCGTGTGTGAATGAGAAATGGGTTTGGAATATTGATTTGAGGTCCTGAGCTATCAATCCCACCGTCTCAATTATTATATATAATACTATTGTTACTATCTTAGTTACTAAGTAACCAGCCACCATATACTTATATTATTATTATATTATTATTATTATGCTACGTACATATATATGTGTGTTATTAGTATAACTTATTACTAATTATATATATATATATATATTTATTTCAATTATTTATAAACCTTATATTCTATTTATACTACAATTAATCCTTAATTATCTACACTTAATTTACACTATTAATACTCAAATAATTAGCACAATACATTTATCTCACTAAAGTCTCAAATAAATTAAACAAGAATTTTCTCATTAATAAATAAATAAAGACATATACCAATTCAATAAACAGTTCAACATTTATAAGTAAAGTAATTAACACAACATCACAAATAACATATGAGTAATATAAAATGTACTCAATTAGTAAGTAGCATGATAATAATTAAATTGCACATATTGCATAAAATATATTCCAGCAATTATAAATTATCAAATAAGTAATTTAAATGCACATAAGACATGAAATATATTTAAGCAATTAACATATAAGTAAATAAAGTGCATACAACACATGAAGTATATTGGCCAATGAGTAAATGAGACACTCGGGTATTACATCCTCCCCTCGTTATAAAAATTTCGTCCTCGAAATTTCACTTACCCTAAGAGTTCTGGATACTTGGATCTCAACTTATCTTCCATTTCTCAAGTAGCTTCTTCTACTGACTGATTTCTCCGTAGTACTTTGACTAATGAAATTTCTTTGTTTCTGAGTTGTTTCACTTCACGCAAGAAAATCTCCACGAGAACTTCTTCATATCTCAAATTTGATTTCAGCTCTGTAGGTTCGCTTTTCAAACATGTGATGGGTTCGCAATATACTTCCTCAATACAGACACATGGAACACATTATGTATTTGGGACATAGATGAAGACAAGTCAAGTTTGTAAATAACCTCGCCAAATCTTTCGATAATATGAAATGGATCGACGTATCTTGGACTAAGCTTCCCTTTCTTTCCGAACCGCATTACTCCTTTCATTGGAGCAGCTTCTAAAAATACTTGATCACCCACTTCGCATTCTAATTTTCTTCTTCTCTTATCAGCATAACTCTTCTGTCGACTCTGAGCCGCTTTCATTCGTTCTCGAATTTGAACTACTGCTTCACTCATTTCTCGAACCAAATCCAGACCCAGAAATTTTTGTTCTCCGACTTCATCCCAATACACTGGAGATTGACATTTTCTACCATAAAGTGCTTCATATGGAGCCATTCCGATAGTAGACTGATAGCTGTTGTTATAGGAAAACTCAATCAGACGCAGAAATTTACTCCACTGACCTTGAAAATCTAACACATAAGCTCTGAGCATGTCTTCCAGAATTTGTATTGTTCTCTCTGATTGTCCATTCGTCTGTGGATGATACGCAGTGATGAAAGATAATTGTGTTCCTAACGCTTTGTGTAGGTTCTTCCAGAAGTTAGATAAAAATCTAGAGTCTCTGTCTGAAACAATAGTGAGAGGTACACTGTGGAGTCTGACAATCTCTTGTATATATAATTGAGTATAACGGTCCATAGGGTATGTGGTACAAATCGGTAGGAAGTGAGCTGATTTAGTCAATCGGTCCACAATCGCCCAGACTGCATCATAGCCTTTAACTATCTTGCGAAATCCTGTGACGAAGTCCATTGTGATATTCTCTCATTTCCACTCCGGAATAAACAAAGGTTGTAAAGTTCCTGCCCACCAGTAGTGCAACTTCAAATCCTGATACATTTTAGTAGCTTCAGGATGTACAGAATAGGATGTCGAATGTGCTTCGGTCATCACCTGTTCACGAATCTTATCAACATCAGGTACATACAATCGGTTTCTATATCTGAGTACACCATTGTCTGTCAACTGGAAATCAGAAGGTTCCCCTAAAGTAATATCTTTCTTCACTTTAACAAAGTATTCCTCACTCTGCTGTCCTGTGTGAATTCGGTCCAGCAAAGTTGGTCTAAGTGTTAAAGCTGCAAGTTTCGCCGTTACAAGTCCAGACTCAATAAGTTCTACGTTCATCCTCTGCAAATCAAGGAGTTCAGATTTCTAAATTAAAGTCATAGCTGCCACTTTCTCTGCTGATTTTCGACTTAGTGCATCAGCCACTACATTAGCTTTGTCAAGATGATAGTTAGTCACACAGTCATAATCTTTCACAAGTTCCAACCATCTTCGTTGTCTCAAGTTCAGTTCTTTCTGAGTGTAGAAATACTTCAAACTCTTGTGATCAGTATAGATCTCACAACGTTCGCTGTATAGGTAATGTCTCCATATTTTGAGTGCAAACATTACTGATGCCAACTCTAGATTATGGGTAGGGTAATTCTTTTCATACTCTTTCAATTGTCGGGAAGCATAGACTATAACACTTTATCATTCTACATTAGTACATACCCGAGTCCATTCTTTGATGTAGACTTTGAAACCTCCAGTTCCGTTTGGAATTACTAACATAGGAGCTGATGTTACACATTTCTTTAGTTCTTGAAAACTTCGTTCACATGCCTTTGTCCATTTATAAGTTACGCTCTTCCGGGTTAATTATGTCAAAGGAGAAGCAATTTTAGAGAATCCTTCTTTCGAACAAACAGAATCGGTGCTCCCTAAGGTGAGAAACTAGGACGAATGAAACCTTTGTCTAGTAGTTCTTGCAATTGTATTTTCAGCTCTGCCAATTCGGCAGGTGTCATTTGATACGGTGATTTAGAAATAGGAGACACTCCGGGTTGTAATTCGATCACAAATTCAATTTCACAATTCGGTGGCACTCCTGGTAGATCATCTGGAAATACTTCGGGATACTCTTGTACAACTGGTACATCACTAACAGTTGAACACTGTTACTCCTCAATGCTCGTCACACTTACCACATAACCCTCAAAACCATTTTCCAGTAATCTCTGTGCTTTAATAGCTGATATTGTAGGAAATCTAAAGCGTTTCTTCATTACGATAAGAGAAAATGATTCTTCTCCCTCTGGCTGAACAGTAATACTCTTTTTCGGACAGTCAATTGTAGCACCATATTTTGATAACCAATCCATTCCCAATATCACATCATAATCGTTCAGACCCAGCACAATCAAGTCCGCTTATAATTCCCTCCCTTCTATAGGGATAACACATCCTCATAGAATCTGATTGGTTTGTTTCAAATCACCGGGGGAATTTATCAAATCTGACTTTGGTTAGATTAGGTGTTCTACCCAACTTTCTCACATACTCAGTGGATGCAAATGAATATATAAATCTAGAATCAAATAATATAAAAGTAGAAAATGACAAAGATAAAGATTTTACAAGTGCTAAATTATTTTTTTTCCTTCATAGATCTTCCTTCACAAACCATCATGTAATTCACTCCAATAGCATTAATCCTCATAATCAGTAGTGTATTAATACAAGGTAATTGCACTTATCACATAGCGTAGGAATGGGAAAAAAATTTGTCTCTATCCTATTACAACCATTAGTTTATGTACTTAATTCAGATCACATACGTATTATCCACAGTGCACTCTATATAAAATAATTACAAATACTTTACTCAAAACCTTTAACAAAAACCTAAATCCACACGTACCATGACTACCACACACATACTGCACATCAATGCACATGCACGATCACACACGCTCACGAGCACACACTGCTGCAGTCAGCGGCTCGGTGGCGACGACCAAACAATAGCATCTTAGAAACAGTAACGTTATGCAGAAGTAAGGTAGTAGGGATCATTCTAAAGCATATAATCATTCATCCATATATGATTTTTGAGACACCAAACAATCATTCAAAACAAGTTATACATTATCAAATACAAGTTCTAAACTAACATAATTCATATTACACATAATATCAACAAAAAAAATATTTAAATAAGCACTTGCTGGACGTAGCCGGACTCCTGCAAGTTCTGAGCTTGTATACATAGACAGTCTACAGGAAGTGAACCGGGCTCTGATACCAACTGTAACGCCCCGTAAATTTAGTTTGAAAAAGAAAAGGTTGTCTTAGGGTTGAGGCGTTACCAAATAAATATAACAAAATGAAATGTTGATTTTAGCGAGCGGAAGCTACAGCCAGTTTGCAAATTAGTAACCCCAAAACAACAAGACTAAGAAACTTTGCTCCCAAATATTAATTATACATATAAAGCGAACAACATAAGCAAAATAAGCACGGTTCTGCCCGCAGGTCGTCATCTATGTACACCGCAAATAAAAAAGCCTGCAGGAGTGCCACAGCTACTCCAACTCGAACACCACGTCACATATCATTATGATTACCTACAATGCATAAACTAAATGAGATTTATAAATCTCAGTAAGCAGAAATTATGCATGATGTGAAGTTTCACTCAAAATCCTTCCCATGCACAATGCACTCTCATTTGAAAACGTCAATTTATTTCTGAAATACTTCTTAATGGCCCGTGACACACAGTTAGACAGACATGCATTGAACATATGATATAAAAATACAACTCAGGTTCTCATAGTACGGATCATTATTCGACTAGACAAATAGTACGGGCTATTACCCGGCTTGCACATAGTACGGGCCATTACTCGGCTTGCATATAGTACGGGCCATTACCTGGCTTGCATATAGTGTGGGTCATTTACCCATCTTGACAAGTAGTACGGGCCATGACCCATCTTGGCAAGTAGTACGGGCCATTACCCGACTTGCATATAGTGCTGGCCATGACTCATCCTTCACACAGAATAGTACAAGTTGTACTATTTATCTTTATTAACAGAATTCTGGTTCACTTTGATTTAATCTTCATTAAACTTCCAGATTCTTTGACATAAACTCCTCTTAAGTACTCTATAGTGAGTGCATAAATGCTTCACTAATTTGAGCTTAAATGTCTTGATAGTCTTCATTATATCTTGATCTTATACTTCATTCTTCAATCGGTCTCTTGAGCTGTAGGGTCTTGAACTTTACAGCTGCAAGTTCCTGAAATTTAGAAACTAGCTGTAGGAATAACATTACAGCTGCAGGGTCATGTTTTGCTGTAGACTGGTCAAATATATAGCTGCAATCTTTCCTTTCACAACTATAACTTACTTAGCCAATTTTCTTGTAACAAAGTATTAGATTCAATTCAATAAGAATACATGTTTTGCACACATCAAAATCTAACCAATGTGCTTAACACTCTTCATTGTAGATTTAAGTAAGACTACTGAACATTCATCAATGTACATTTAATCGAGACTCATGTTTATCATTTTCCAATTAATTATTGCTTCATTAATAAGCCTTTTGTGCAAATAAACAAGTTCTTTTACAACAAATGTTGAGAATTATACACACAAATTATGTGAGTGCGACTGATCTAGTTATTTTCTTACTATTTTATAGGCAAGTTACATGACGAAAGTAATTTTTTATCATTTTTATTTTTCCTTGAATATTTTAAATTTTCTCATTTCTTATAAAAAATAAATTTTATTAATAGAGTACAAAATTACTCAAAACTAAAAGATAATGATAATTCTATAAAAGATATATGAGACTGTGACCTCTTACTTTGTGATGTGTACAAAAATGTATCATGCATCAACAAGAATTTATTAAGCAAGGATGAATCAAGTTTTATCAGTATTTAGCTAAATATAATGCTTTTTCAAACAGAGACGATGGCTGGAGCTTCTCTGAAATAGCTTTCCAGCTCTGACAGTCCGCTCTGGAGATTTTCCGGTGAGGATCTGCAAGAAATCAAGCCGGGAGGAACCCCGATGTTGATCCTCCGACGCCCAAGTCAGCCACTATTGATATGTGAATATTGCAGAAAAGTATTTGGTGAAAATTGTATGTGTGTTTCTATAATGAATTGAAATAGTTTTTATATCTCCTCCTTCTTTGGAGGGCACAATTGTAATCTTTAAGCCTCAAGTCCCAACTGTCATATGGGACCACTTGAGGGGACCATTTTGTGGTTTGTTACCATTTATGCCAAGTGTCACCAATAATGATTCATTGGTACAAGAATGATTCATTTTTCGTCCTTTTCATGGTAGTTCTCATTGCGCACTAAACAAGAGAATCCTCATTTCAGCATTATTGATATTTGGATACTTCTTATCCAAGTTTCACCGAATAGGTATATATTTAAATAAAGCGGAACATCTCTTCCAGTTCTGGCTTCTGGTTTTTCCAACTCTCATAGAGATGAGAGTTTAATTTATCATTGTTGCTATCTAAACAAAGTCTATGTTCTTATTCACTTTTCCTTACTTTCGTGTTAATGATCCAACTCTGGCTCTGTTTAGAGTTGAACATGGAATTGAAGACTACTTCCCTTCTCTTTTGGCTATGAACAGTTGGATAAATACTTATCGCACATCAACTACTCCCTCCTATTCCAAATAAAAAATCTAAGATTTTAAATGGAATAATAATTTCTTACCTTGGTTCCAGGACCAAGAGGTCAACTCTAACCCTTATTCCTATCTTTCGAAAAGATCATTTCTTTCTTTTCACTCTCTTTTCTTTATTTACTCTTTTTCGAATAAATTTAAAACTCTTTTAATACTGAAAGGTACGTGTACTTACAAGCGACTTTTCAAGTAGTCTTATATACACCGTCCACGTGGCGATTTCATTATGCCCGGACCACCCACTTGTCCGCCTTTTTCAGTCTTTGTTTCTTCTGTTAGTGTAGATTGCGTAATGTATTGGAGTTGCCTGAAGTTCGAGGACACTGCACATGAATAATCTAGAACTTAATATTTAGGCAAGATTTGTCTGAATCTTTGATTTTGCTGAGGAAACCTTCATGATTTTTCATCTTTTATAACATGAAGGCACGATTTAATGTGTTCTGTGATGCAGATGCAGGCGGATGTATGGACGAGATTTTAGGATTTAATGTATCATTTGTTATTTTATCAGTCAATTTGAGTAATATTTCTTTATGAAGTATTGTGTTTCAATTTCACTCTTGTAATGGATTTAAATTCAATTAACAATGAGATCAAATGATAGTGTCTATCTACTTTACTTTCTTCGTATAATACTTCAACTTTGAAGATCTATTCTGATGTTTATTTTCTTTGTAGAAATATATAATTGTGTGAATCTATTTTGAGATTCAAAGAGAGTTTGTTTTAGTGGAGTCATAGGAAGTCATAGATTTCTTACACTTTCATAATAATGTGCAAAGTCCACTATATATTTAAATCCTTGCAATTGTGAATAAAACATTATAATAAATAAATAAATGAGGAATATTGAATCAAGCTTATTTAATACATCAGAAATTGGAATAAAAATTATTTATACGCAGATTATTTAGTACCAATAAAAAAAATTGTGTTTTATTGATCAAACTTTGCGTGAAGAATGTGTGACGTGTTTATTAAATGATAGCAAAATTGGAAGATTTAGATAATTTGACTAAATAATATTAACAAAAAATAAGAATTGTGAGTTGAGTGCACGTGCTACGTAATATATAACTTATAACTTTTAGCATATAATCATGCATGTATATAATATGTACGGATGATATCATTCTCGTTGGGTAGATATCACACAAAAATATTTAGCCATGAAATGCATTCACAAAGGTCTATACCTAATTATTCCCATCACAAATGATGACAATGGCTAGAGAAATTTAAAGAAATGATTCCCACGAGAGAATTAAAACGTAGAGAAGTTCATAGCGATAACAATGATACTAATTAGTTGTGGACTTTTCAATCCTTAAGTGGAAAAGATTTCCAAAGAATGAATCGACAGAAGGTGAAGCCATGATAAAGATATGAAGATATGATAGAAATTAATTTGCAGAGAGAAATATAGTGAGAAAAGAATTGAGTGCGTAAAGGTCGCAATGACAAAAACTTCCCTTATTTATACTAAAAATTCAGTTTTAATCGGACGGCTCAGAAAATTATGACATATGAGATTCAATGGTTAAGATTAAAACGCAGGATGCATGGATGCGGATTGAGCCTCTTCGGTTTTCAAAATTAATGATTCAAAACTTTATCAAAAACCGTTCCCACCTACTTTGCATTAAATGCGCGTCAGAGCATGTCCGTATTTAATTCAAATAATTTGCATTAAATAATAACTGAATAATAAATAAACGGTTCAGATTGGGTGACAAAAGGATTTAGTTTGGCAACACGACAAACAATATCAAAGGATGATGCCAGCAGGATATGATGACTAAAAATAATTCAGGAGACATACCAGTCAGTCAGATTTTGATATCTGACAGATACCACTTTTGTCCTATCAGGGTGACAAGCCCTGAACTCAGTGTCCTGAACTTTAGTCAGTCTATACTGACCATCCTTTCATACTGAAAGTTCCCCCTTCAACCATTCACTCTCTACAACTCCTTCAATCAGATCCTTAGTTAGTCATTCCCCCTGACCTTATGCATGCTGAACTGAGATTCAGATTGAATCTCCTAAGCCTGGGTCAAGGAGTCCTAACTCTACTGTTAACTCAACAAACCTGGTTTCAGGCAAAGCCTTAGTCAGGATGTCAGATCTCTGCTTATCAGTAGGGACCCTTTCCATCCTTATATCTTTCTTCTCAACATGATCTCTGATAAAGTGATGCCTGATGTCTACATGCTTACACCTAATGTGTAATACTGGGTTTTGGGATATGGCTATAGCACTATTTTTGTCACAATAAATTGGGACTTCAGTGGCCTCTATTTGGTAGTCTCTCAGTTGTTACTTCAACCAAAGGATCTGGGAGCAACAACTGCCTGCTGCCATATACTCAGCCTCAATAGTAGACGTTGGAACACTGGTTTGCTTCTCAAAAAACCAAGAGATCAGTTTACTCCCTAGGAACTGACATGTACCTGTAGTTGATTTCCTATCAAGCCTACAGCCTCCATAGTCTGCATCTGAATAACCAGTCAGTTCTAGGTTGTCATCAGAGGGATGCCAAAGTCCTAAATTGACTGTACCCTTCAGGTATTTCAGTATCTTTTTGGCACTCTCTAGATGACTTTTTTTTCGGATCAGACTGATACCTTCCACAAACTCCGACTGCATAGGTGATGTCAGGATGACTTGCTGTCAGATATAATAAAGATCCAATCAGTGCCCTATATTCAGTCTGATTCACTGAGGCTCCTTCATTGTCAGGATCCAGCTTCTCATTTGTGTTCATAGGAATACGTGAGACTTTGCTGGTCTGAACTCCAAACTTCTGAATCAAGTCCCTTGCATACTTGGACTAATTTATGAAGATTCCGGAGTCAGATTGCCTGAGTTGGAGACCCAGAAAGAAGTTCATCTCTCCTATCATTGACATCTCAAATTTCCCAGTCATCAGCTTGGAGAATTTCTCACAAAGCTTCAGATTAGGAGATCTAAATATTATGTCATCCACATAAATCTGAACCAAGAGAATGTCCTACCCTTCGGATATCCTGAAGAGAGTCCTGTCCACTGTTCCTTTCAAGAACCCGTGGTCTATCAAGAACTGGGAAAGTGTATCATACCAAACTCTCGGAGCTTGCTTCAGACCATAAAGAGCTTTCTTCAGGTGATATACTTTATTCTCAACTTCAAACCCTGGAGGTTGCTCAACATAAACCTCCTCGTTCAGTACACCATTAAGAAAAGCAGTCTTTACGTCCATCTGATACATTTTGAACTTCTTGAATGTTGCATATGCCAAAAACAACTTGATTGCTACCAACCTTGCGACCGGAGTAAAGGTCTCATCGTACTTGATTCCTTCGGCCTGAGAGTAACCCTTTGCCACTAGTCTGGCCTTCTTTCTGACGAGACAATATTCTTCTCATCCCTCTTGTTTGTCCCTAAAGAAGACTTTGAGTCTTCTTGTTTTGAAAATAGCTGACTTTACAATCAGCTGAGTGTGCAGTGATTTTGTGTGCGGAAACGTTTTAAATTAAATCCTTTTAATGAAAACCTTTTATTTAGTGCAGCAAGTAGGAGCAATTAAAATAAAGCAAGTAAAAGACACGAGATTTATAGTGGTTCGGACCAACTGTCCTACA
>JAPKLY010000060.1:473887-572516 GCA_026898435.1 Prunella vulgaris
TGATCTTGTGTAAAACTTATATAAATCTTCTCTATGATACTCATATTTATAGGTGTCAAATACTAGCCGTTAGAGTTGACTAGAATTTGAAATCCCTATAAATATGTAATCAATCAATCAAAGTGATTGATTGATTCTTGATCTCCAAGTTGATATCTTTCCATCTTGGCTTGATTGATTCTTGATCTCTAGATTGATATCTTTCCATCTTGGCTTTGATCTTCAATCTAATTTGACTTGATTGATTGCCTATGATTCTGGAAATCTTCTAGCTGTTGGTGGTCCTCGTCTGATATGTTCAGGGCTCAGCTGGTATGTTGAGTCATAGCTGTCCTGAATGTGTCTCAGCTGATCTGGGTGCTCTTCTGCTGATTTTGTCCTCGTCTGATTTCGGCACCTCAGCTGGTCTGACATCAGCTGACCTGGACCTCAGCTGACCTAACCTCAGCTGATCTGACATCAGCTGACCTGACATCAGCTGATATCTAGCACCTCAGCTGACCTTCACCTAAACTGACCATCCTTAGCTGATCTGATCTCAGCTGACCTCCTAAGATCATCTGGTTTTAATGGCATCAAAACATAAGGGATTTCCCAACACCTCTTGTTCTTGAAGACCCACTTGGTGCCAATAACATGTTGGCGCCTAGGTCTATCAACTAACTCCCAAACCTGATTCTGCTCAAACTGATTGAGCTCATCCTGCATGGCTAGGATCCAGTTAGGATCAGCAAGAGCTTCTTCTATGCTCTTAGGTTCCTGATCACACAGGAAGCAGCAGAACATAGCACTCTCGCCAAAGGACATTACCAATGATGTCAGCCAATGAGTGATCATCTAGCCACCGCCTCCTGCTGACGGCTGCACTGGGAGCTGCTGACGTTCCCTCGCCTGAACTTGAAATGTTAGTTTCAACAATAATGGGCAACTAAGCGGAACGAGAAAGAACAGGGGTTACTGAGTCATTTCCTGATGGTTGGCCAATATCAGGGAAATTGTTTCCCCCTACAGTGTTGGACTCAGTAACTGTCTCAAGTGCAGAAGCATCATCACCGACAGTACGTACCTCAGGTTGAGTCTGTGCCTCCGTCTGAGACTCAACATTCTCCGAGGCTGGGGCTTGCTGAGGGTTGGCCTGAGGTCCATCCTGATCATCATCATCATCATCCCATCTCTTGGGAGCATTCACCATTTTGATCTTGAATTCAGGATTCTTCAGACTCAGTTTTGTCACCCTCTTGGTAACCCCCTCAGTGTCAGGACTCGGAACCTGTTTTCTACGCACTGATGCAGTCTCATCAAACACAACATGAGGTGTTTCTTACACATAAAGGGTCTGACAGTTATACACCCTGAAAGCTTTGCTGACTGAGGAATATCCTAAGAAAACTCCCTCATCAGACTTGCTATCAAAGGCTTTCAGCTGGTCTTTCCCATTGTTCAGGATGAAACACTTACACCCAAAGATATGGAAATAGGAGATGTGAGGCTTCCTTTTATTCCAAGTTTCATAAGGTGTCTGAGTATGTTGGTTGTTTAGCATAGATCAATTCTGAGTGTAGCAAGCAGTGTTCATTGCTTCAGCCCAGTACTTCTTGGGCAGTCCTGACTCAGCCAACATGGTCCTGGCAGCTTCCTTCAGGGTCCGATTCCTTCTCTCAGCTACCCCATTCTGCTGAGGGGTCCTGGCTGCAGAAGTCTCATGAGCAATACCAAGTTCAGTACAAAAATCAGTTATAATTGGGTTAATAAACTCAGTTCCCCGATCTGATCTGATCCTGACAAAGCTCTGACCCTGTTCAGTATTCAATTTCTTGAGTAACTCTGGAAGCTTAACCTGAGTCTCCTTCTTGTTCAGCAAGAAAATCACCCATGTGTACCTGGAATAATCATGAACAACAACAAGGGTATATTTCCTACCATTCATGCTGACAGGAGTAATCGGACCAAAGAGATCCATGTGCAGGAGCTGAAGCACTCTGTCAGTTGAGAAGGCATCTTTCTCCTTGAATGAGGCTTTGGTTTGCTTGCCTTCCTGACATGCTCCGCACACGTGGTCTTTACTAAAAACTTCATTAGGTAGAACATCTACAAGAGAAAGTCTAGAAATTTTGTTAATAATCTTGAAGTTTAAGTGACTCAGGCGTTTATGCCTAAGCCAGCTGAGCTCAGATGAGCTCTTAGCGACCAAACAAGTTTCAGGAGAGCTGCTCTTAAAGTTAGCAAAATAAACATTTCCCCTCTTGACACCTGTTATCAGAACCTGCAGTGTAGATTTGTTCTTCACAAGACATATGTTAGATGTAAACTCTACACTATAACCACGATCACAAAACCGACTGACCGAAAGCTGGTTATGTCTAAGACCCTCAACATAGGATACATTAAGCACTTTAACAGAACCAACAACAAGGGTACCTAATCCTCTGGTGAAACCCTTAGAATTATCACCAAAGGTTACCTGCGGGCCTTCCTGAGCTACATAATCCTGAAGGAGATCACGAAATCCGGTCATGTGCCTGGAACACCCTGAGTCCAAGTACCAGTCCTTCTTCAGATCCTCCTTCTTCTTCTTGTAGCCCGCAGTGACCTGAAAAGAATCAGGCCCTAGGTACCCATCTCGTATTGGGTCCTACAATGTCAGCCATCTCCTTCGGGATCCAGATTTGTTTAACAATTCTGATGGCATCAGACGTGTAAACCTGTCTCCCTGAAACATCAACATACACCGTTCTCTTCTTCCTTTATGCCTGGGAAGTCGATGGTGTATGAGTGTCAGCCAGAGGTTCAGGAGCCCTGGATAGATTCCTGGGGGCGGGCCTCCTGTTCCTCCTTGGCCTGGGTGCATTGGGCTGATGTCTGTCCTGAGAAGGAGCAGCTCGGGCCTGACCTCTAGGCACTTGAGGTATGGCTTGAGTGTTTCCGGAGTCAGGTCTCCATTGCCTTTCAGGGGCCATTTGGTTTGTCATTCTCCTCTGCGGATTGGGACGCTCCTGATGGACCCTATGCCCTGTCTGAGGCCTCTAGACCTCAGTAGTCCTTGGCCTTGCCTGAGGTTCCCTCTGGCCTGAGTTCCTCCTACCCTGAGCATTTTGAGGCCGAGCCTGAGAAGTGCTGGGAGCAGGATTCTTTCCAACTTCTGATGAGCATTCTCTTTAGAGATCAGCTCAAGATCCCAAGCAGTTTGCTCAGCACAAAGGCGAGCTTGCCACTCAGTTTCGAATATCTCTCTCAGAGCCATTCACTCAATCATCTTCTGTTCCTGAGCAAGGAACAAATCAGTGTCACGAGTCTCAATCAGTGAGCTGATTACACTATTGAGTCTTTCAACCGCCATTGGAGTTTCATCATGCCTATTCCGGGCATGAAGTAACTCCTCCTGGAGGTTTACTAACCTCAAGGCTTCCTCAGTATCTCTCGTCCTGAGAGACTCAGTTAGCCGATCATTCTCTCCGCTCAGTTGTGCATTCACATCCACTGTGTGAATATGAGTCTCCTGCAACCTCGAGAAATCAACCATCAATTGCTCTAGGGCGAGCTGAAGGTCAAGATCTCTTGCTGAATCTGAGCTAAGCTCAGGTGCGTGATCAGGAGAAGAGGAAGAAAAACATACCTCATCATCTGCCATCAGACAGAGATCATCATACTCCTCATCGGAGAAGAGTTCAGGGGACCGGCGTCCTGGGCCATCTGAATCTAAGGAATCCTCAGCAAGCATTGCTCTCCGGTCTAATGCCCTGAGCTCTCTCTTCGCTCTCCGATCCTCTCGCTCTCGAGCGCTGAGCTCTGGACAATCATATTGATAATGTCTGATCTTCTTGCAGTGGTAACACTGATCTACATCAGAAGTAAACTTTTTATCAGTGTACCTCTTTTCTGACGATTCCCTCCGGCTCCCTGATGATCTCTCAGGCTTGGTGCTGGATCTTCTGGGATCAACATCATCTCTCCTCTTGGAGCTCTTCTCATCTATACGACGCTCAGGCTCGTCATGTTCTCTCCTGGATTTTGAACCCCTCATTTCTTCTCTCCGGGGGCTCGATCTCCTTGGGCTGGAATACATGCGATCATGAGTGTCAGTATAAAACTTCTTATACCTGCCAAATTGAGAGTTTAGTTTCTCGAAATGCCGTGCCATCAAGCTGTACTCTAGGGCTAGCTCTTCCTTGTTCATGTCCTTCAGAGACTTAGAGCCAGATCCAGCTTCAGGCTCAGGAGTAGCTTTAAGAGCCACACTTTTTTCCTTCTCAGGTGTCTTCTCCTCACTCATATCCTCACTGACAACACCCTTCTTCTTCCACTTATCGAGGTCGAATTCCAGAGCCTTTAACTCTAAGTATAGGTGAGAGTAAGGGATGTTTGTGAGGTCCTGAGTGTTCTTCAACAAGATCACCCCTGTGTCCCATCTTTCAGGGAGACAGTTCAGGATTTTAGATGATACCTCCCTCTTGGGAAAGTCCTTCCCAAGGGTTGCTAGCTCGTTTATCATCTTAATGAACCGAACTTCCATCTGATCGATGGACTCTCCTTCCAGCATCCGAAGGGCCTCGAACTTCCTGATAGCAAGATCTCTCTCGTTCTCCTTGATCTTCTCTGAGCCCTCACTCATCTCCTTCAGAGCATCCCAGATCTCCTTCGCGGTCTTCAGGTGCATGAGTCTAACCGAATTCTCGTAAAAAATGGTGTGGAGTATAATGTTCTTCACAACATTATCTAGTCCGATTTTCTTAATCTGATCAGCAGTAAGCGCGAACCTCTCCACTTCTTCATCACCATTACCTGGTACTGGAACATTACCAGTAACAGGCCAGGTGGTTTGAAGATTCCTCATGAACCTGATTGGACCATGCTCAATTACCTTCGGCATCTGATCATGGATGGAGTAGAGATGTGCAAGAACCCTGAATTTCCAATAATCATAATTGTCAATAGAGAATTCAGGAAGACTGCCTTCAAGGCGCTTAGAACCGGATGCCATGATATGCAAGTTTTCAGAAACAAGATCTGTTCAGTTGACCACCAAAAGTTTCTCCTCAGAAACTGTTGGTAAAAAAAGTCAGTGGTCTTTTGAACCACTGCTCTGATTCCACTTGTTGGTCACGAAACGAGTATAATCAGTGTATGGGGGTGGAATACACTGATATCAGATTTTTTTGAATACTCAGAAAAATACTCTAACACGCTCAGTCAGGAAGATCCTGAAGTTACTCAGTAAACTGAAGGTACTCAGGGGCAGCAAGGACATTTCAGTAGTGATCAAATAAGCTGAGTGTGAGTGATGTGCTCATAAGCTCAGTAAAGATAACAAACCTACTGACCGCTCGGAAGCAAGTCAGTTGGACTACTATCTCAGTAAGCTAGAGTACGTGCGGAATGTGAGCCCTTAGTTTCTACTCGTTTTAGCTTCTGAAACCTTTCTCTGAGTTTTCTTAGTAAATTGATGGTTAAGGCTGGTGCATAGTATTAAGATTCAAGATGATTGATTCAGCCTGAAGATAAAAACGATGCAGTATGTTCAGTTTAGTATGATGACAATTATGATCCTGAACAAGAATGTAAATCAGCACACAAGGGTCTTTTTAACGTGGTTCAGAGATAACCAACTCCTACGTCCAAGACCTGATTTAACAGGAAGCTACCCTCAAAACCCTGAGGATAGGTACTTGGTTTTTACGTGCCAAGGGACACGAATAGCCAAATTCCTCTCTTAGGAACTGACCCCTGGGTGGTTTTACAAGTCCCATTCCTTCTAACCTACCAATCTCACACCTTGAGTGGTTTGGTATTCTTGGTTTCCAACTAAGGATAGCTCTAGTAATACAAATCGATGCTAAGAATTAGAGCTATCAAACTAAGCAAATACAGAGTGAATCCTACCACAACACTAGGGAAATTTAATTTTAGAGTGTTGTTCAAAGTATGCTTTGAGTGCTTGGATTCTTGAGAGTTCACTTGGAAACTTCCCGTTAGCCTTGAATGGGTGCAAGGCTCTCCATATTTATAGGCAAGATTCAAAATAGATCCGTTGGAGGAGATCTACCCAAATCTTTCCTATTTTAGAGTGGTTGCAGGCTAGATGTACTATTGACCTAATCACCATGCTTAATCTGGCAATTTTATCCCGTCGCCTGCAACTCTGAGACGCATTAAATGATGCATTAACTGCTGCGCAGACTCCATACATGCGTGTCAAAAGATCATTGGGTCTCCGTACAAATGGCTAGTTGACCACCTGACACTTGTCCTTCCTCGTACATTCAATACTCTAAGTCTCTTGTTAATAACTCAGCCTGAATGTTTGTCTTTAATGTAATATTACTGACATGCTCTTTGTCTCTTTGTCCCATAGCATAAATAACCTTTTTGCTTTGGACCTACATGCATCAGGTAAACTGAACCCAGGCCTAAGTCAGGTCTTACTAGCATTCAGCTCGGCCTGATAGGTTATTCAACCCAGTATGTGTAACCTTTATGCTTTGGACATACATGAGTCAGATAAACTGACCCAAGGCCTAAGTCAGGTCTTACGAGCATTCAGCTCGGCCTGATGGGTTACACTTACTCTTCACTGACTAAGTTCTGTCCTGAGCATGCTTAGTCTACTCAGTAGAAACATCAGTCAACGGAACTCCGGATTATCTCCAGGATGGATCTTCAGGCTTCGGTCTTCAGCTTCAGTTCAGGCAATCTTCAGCAAGACTGACTCTGATCTTCTTCAGGATGAAATGTACTTCAGACTTCAGTAAATTAGGTCGACTCCAATGTTCTTCAGTCTTCAACACGTTCCCCCTGAGCCGAATCCCTAACCTGACTATCCTGAACTAGACAATCATGAACAACTGTACTTAGGCAAATTCATCAGGGGTTTTGGGATCTAATCAAAATACTCAAATTGTCTCAACATCTTCCACATAATTTGAAACTTTGTCTTCACTTCATTTTGGATTTCTTTGTCTTCAGCTTCCTTCTCTGGTAGCAACGGATTAATAGGATCAATATTTAGTGGCTTAGACAGGACTCACTCTTTTACAAAGCCATCATGATGGTACTTTGGTTGATTCTTCTTTCTTCAGTATTGAGGCGTTATCTTTGCTTCACTTTCTTCTCCTAGTAACCTCCACCTGATTGACCTTGAGATTGATCCTGACCTTGATAGGCTTTAACTGCTGGTTGCTTCATTGCATCTCTTGAGATGGGTATGTTGATTATCTTTCCTTGACTATTCTTCCCACTCTCACCGTACTCAGCAAGCCTTGTGGACAAATACTTAGACTTTGCAGCTGCAAATTGGTTCACCAATGCTTTTAGCTGCTCCTCAATAGTCTTTAGGATCACTTTCTCCGGCTTTTCCCTTCATCAAAAGCTAGGCTCATTTCCCTTAGTGTGACAAAATGGAGTCAAGCTTTGCACTGATTCCCTTCTCCATCTCGTTAGAGTTCTTAATCAAGCTATCCACATCAGTCCTAAGACCGTTGACTGTGTTCTTCAATTCGGAATTCTCTTCCCCAATATCCTCTACTATCCGTTGTAAGGTCTTCACCTCACTTCCCTTCGAAATGAGCTCTCCTTTTAATGTAATTTTCTTGTAAAACCTCATTCTCCTTAACTCATTTTTCATGAATTTAATTTCTTCACAATATCCTCCATTCCACTTCTGACTAATGAGGTAATAATGGGTTAAGGATCTTTATCACTTTTTTCAAGATATCTTTGGAAATATTGTGGACATTGTTCTCCATGTCTCTGAGCTTCTCAACCACCTCTTTCTGTTAGGGTTATACTAGAATGTATGCTTTTACTTTATATAACTAAACTGAATCTTTGAGCTTAAACTGAAATAAATCTTTTATCACTGTGCTTTAGATAATATGAATGTTATTTATTTATTGCAATCCTTTTAAATATAATATTACAAGTTACACTATAGATAAATGTGGTGATCCCCGGATAGCTCAAAGCAAGATCACATTATCAGTGTCTTGTAACAAGTACTAAATTCAAAGCTGTTGGTCCCGAAACCAGTATAATCAGTGTATAGGGGAGGGGAATACACTGATATCAGATTTTTCCAAAACTCAGAAAAATGCTCTAACATACTCAGTCAGGAAGATCCTGATGTTACTCAACCAAACTGATGGTCCGCAGGGGCAGCAGGGACAAGTCAGTAAAGGAGTCAGATACGCTGAGTATGAGTTTTGTGCTCAGAAGCTCAGTAGAGATAACAAACCTAGATTACGTGCGGAAAGTGAGCCCTTAGTTTCTACTCGTTTTAGTTTCTGAAAATGTTTTCTCTGACTTTGCTTAATAAATGGTGGTTAAGGCTGGTGCACAATTTTAAAGGTCAGGATGATTGATTCAGCCTGAAGATAAGAACAATGCAGGATGCTCAGTTTAATATGAATGACAATTATGATCCTGAACAATAAGTAAATCAGCACACAAGGGTCTTTTTAACGTGGTTTGGAGATAACCAACTCCTACGTCCACGACCTGATTTAACAGGAAGCTACCCTCAAACCCTGAGGATTGGTACTTGGGATTTACGTGCCAAGGGACACAAATAGCCAACTTCCTCTCTTAGGAACTGACCCCTGGGTATTTTACAAGTTCCAGTCCTTCTAACCAACCAATCTCAGACCCTGAGTGGTTTGGTATCTTGGTTTCCAACTAACGATAGCCCTAGCAATACAAAGCAATGCTAATGATTAGAGCTATCAAAACTAAGCAAATACAGAGTGAATCCTACTACAACACTAGGAAAATTTAATTGCAGAATGTTGTTCAAAGTATGCTTTGAGTGCTTGGATTCTTGAGAGCTTTCTCTTGGAAATTTCCCGTTAGCCTTGAATGGGGGCAAGGCTCTCTCTATTTATAGAAGAGATTTGAAATAGATCTGTTGGAGGAGATCCACCCAAATCTTCCTATTTTAGGGTGGTTGCAGGCTAGATGTACTTGTTGACCTTTTTCCCATGCTTAATCTGGAAAATATTATCCCGCCGCATGTAACTCTGAGACGCATTAAATGTTGCGCAGACTTCGTACATGCATGTCAAAAGTCGATTGGCTCTCCGTACAAACGGCTAGTTGGTCGTCTGACATTTGTCCTTCCTCGTACATTTAGTGCTCCGAGTTTCTTATCATTTACTTAGGCTGAATGTTTGTCTTTAATGGAGTCCACTGACATTCACTCTGTCTCTCAGGTGTTAACATAAATGTCAACTGTCCCATAGCATAAATAACCTTTTTACTTTGGACTTACATGAGTCAGATAAACTGACTCAAGGCCTAAGTCAGGTCTTATGAGCATTCAGCTCAGCCTGATAGGTTATTCAGCCCAGTATGTGTAACGTTTTTGCTTTGGACTTACATGAGTCAGATAAACTGACTCAAGGCCTAAGTCAGGTCTTATGAGCATTAAGCTCAGCCTGATAGGTTACACTTACTCTTCACTGACTAAGTTCTGTCCTGAGCATGCTTAGTGTACTCAGTAGAATCATCAGTCAATGGTACTCCAGATTGTCTTCAGGATTGATCTTCGAGCTTCGATATTCAGCTTCAGTTCAGGCAATCTTTAACAAGACTGACTCTGACCTTCTTCAGGGTGAATTGCACTTCAGACTTCAGTTAATTGGGTCGACTCCAATATTCTTCAGTCTTCAACACATTCCCCCAGAACTAACTCCCTAACCTGACTATCCTGAACTAGACAATCCTGACTAATTGTTCTTAGGCAAATCATCAGGGGTTTTGGGATCTAATCAAAACATTCAGATTGTCCCAACAACATCCTAGATGGGATTTGAACACCCATTGGTAAATGATTGACGTGTAGATCCCAGATTGGCTTATCTTGACCAAGAGATTACACTAGTGCATGATGATGCATTGAAGAGGACCTACAGAGAGGTAATTCTTCCGTACTAATCTATGGGATGAATAATTAGACCTCAGTGGTCATTTATTTCTAAACCTCTGTCTCTTAAATAGGGCTGTGTGTAATCCATGTGTGGCGCTCTAATTTGTTATGGGTAGAGAGTCAATGAGACTCAATACTTTGCATCTTGGGTGACACCATTGGGAACATGACAGTTGCTAAGATTTAATACAGAGGAACGTGTGCTTGGAGAGTCTTGCATGATTAGCCCCCTTGGTGGGCTCTAAATGTTCGTCATACTAAATCTTGTAAGTGGAATTTTTTTCCGGTATGATGATAAAGAAGAGCTGTACTTACTCCAAGGTTAAGATGTTAAATTAATTAAAGTGTTCAGTGGCTTAATTAAATAAACGGACAAGAGAATCTTAAACATGGGAAATAATGACCGGGAGGCATATGATTGTATTATGGGTTAAGATGGATAGTGAAACATTAATCCTATAGTGGAGTCAAATTAATGTTAATGGGTTGAATGACATTGGGCTCAAGGTTAGAATTCAAGGCCCATTAGGAGGTCCAATCTTAATTCTCCTAAAGGCCCCTCAAGTAGCCCCATTAAATGTCCAACAATTAACAAGGTGATTAAAAGAAAAGAAATATTTTGGCCCAATTGTTTTATATATATTTTTTTAAAATAATATATTAAAATTCATGAGAGTATTTTATGGAAAATAGATATGTATATTGAATACAAGAATATCTAAAAAAATTAAGATCTCATTGAATCAAATATATAGAGATAATTTTCGAAAATATTATACTACACAAAAATATCAAGAATTGAATATTTATTATTTAATATTATCAAGATTAGAATATTTGATATTTATGATAATCTAGATTTGAAATTTTAGATGTTGGTCCCGAAACGAGTACAATCAGTGTATGGGGGGGGAATACACTAATATCAGATTTTTCTGGAAGACTCAGAAAAATGCTCTAACACACTCAGTCAGGATTTCCTGAGATACTCAGTATGCTGAAGGTCCACAGGGGCAACAGGGACAGTTCAGTAACGACTCAGATACGCTGAGTGTGAGTAAAGTGCTTGGAAGCTTAGTAGAGATAACAAACCTACTGACTGCTCGGAAGCAAGTCTGTTGGACTACTATCTCAGTGAGCTAGAGTACGTGCGGAAAGTGAGCCCTTAGTTTCTACTCGTTTTAGTTTCTGAAAACATTTTCTCTGAATTGCTTAGTAAACTGGTGGTTAGGGCTGAGTGCACCATATTGAGTTTCAGGATGATTGATTCAGTCCTGAGGATAAAACAATACAGAATGTTCAGTTTATTATGATGACAGTTATGATCCTGAACAAGTATGTAAATCAGCACACAGGGGACTTTTTAACGTGGTTTGGAGATAACCAACTCCTACGTCCACGACCTGATTTAACAGGAAGCTATCCTCAAACATTGAGGATAGGTGCTTGGTTTTACGTGTCAAGGGACACGAGTAGCCAACTTCCTCTCTTAGGAACTGACCCCTGAGCGTTTTACAAGTCCCAGTCCTTCTAACCAACCAATCTCACACCCTGAGTGGTTTGGTATTCTGGTTTTCAACTGAGATAGCTCTAGCAATACAAAACAATGCTAAATATTAGAGCTATCGATCTAAGCAAATACAGAGTGAATCCTACTACAACACAAGGGAAATTTAATTGCAGAGTGTTTCTTATAGTATGCTTTGAGAGCTTGGATTCTTGAGAGTTTTCTCTTGGAAATTTCCCGTTAGCCTTGAATGGGTGCAAGGCTCTCCATATTTATAGGCAAGATTCAAAATAGATCCGTTGGAGGAGATCAAATCCAATCTTTCCTTTTTAGGGTAGTTGCAGGCTAGAAATAATGTTTGACCTAACCGCAATGCTTATTCTGGCAAGTTTGTCCCACCGCCTGCAACTTCTGAGACTCATTAAATGCCGCATTAAATGCTGCACAGACTCCATACATACGCGTCGAAAGGTCATTGGCTCTCCGCTCTAACGGCTAGTTGACTTTCAGACATTTGTCCTTCCTCGTACATTCAATACTCTGAGTCTCTTGTTAATAACTCAGTCTGAATGTTTGTCTCATTGGAGTCTTACTGACATTCTCTTTGTCTATTGTCCCATAGCATAAATAACCTTTTTGCTTTGGACTTACAAGGTTCAGGTGATCTGAACTAATGCCCGAGTCAGGTCTTATGTGTATTCAGCACAGCCTGATAGATTATTCAGCCCAGTATGTATAACCTTTTTTGCTTTGGAATTACATGGTTCAGATAAACGGAACCAATGCCTAAGTCAGGTCTTAAGTGCATTCAGCACAGCCTGATAGATTACATTTACTCTTCACTGACTAAGTTCTGTCCTGAGTATGCTTAGTGTACTCAGTAGAAACATCAGCCAATGGTACTTCAGGATTGACTTCAGGACGGATCATCAGGCTTCGATCTTCAGCTTCAGACCCAGGCAATCTTCAGCAAGACTGACTGACTCCTTCAGGATGGATTATACTTCAGACTTCAGTAAATTGGGTCGACTCCAATATTCTTCAGTCTTCAGCAAGTTCCTCTTGTACTGAATTCCTAACCTAACTATCCTGAACTATTTTATCCTGAACAGCTGTACTTAGGCAGATTCATCAGGGGTTTTGGGATCCAATCAAAATACTCAGATTGTCCCAACAATTTCCCCCTTTTTTATGATGCCGAAACCCTTAAGCAAATTCCTATTCATCTATACAATCACCTGACTTAGTCAGTGAGAACAACTCAGTACCACCTGACAAACTAGGTACTTAGTCTATAAGATGAAAACAAGGAATGGGTTAGTACAGTTATTGATAAGGATTCAGAAAAGTAAATTCAGGAGTCAACAAGAAGTTGTACTCAGGAAAAATAAATAACTTCATTGATTAATATAAGAGTTACAATTATACTGAAGCTATTACATTTCCTGAACAACTATTTCCTGATCTATTCTTCATCCTTATTCCAAGCAGCTAGAGGAATTTCATACATCTCCAAGACTCGGTTCAGGACCTGCTTCATCCTATTCCGATCACCAACAACCCCGGCAGCGCGTCCTACTCTGACGACTTCTTCTGATATTGCTTTCCGGTCCAGTTGTTTGGAGTTCCTGAAGAGTGGAGGAGGATACTTAATGAATTCTGGAGGAGCAATCTCTACACCTTCAGTGTCAGCATGTCTGATTATTTCAGCCCAGAGATCAGGGTGCTCCTGTGCCATCCAGTGATGGAGTGTGACGTCTTTTTCTTCAGATAGATCGTCCCATAACCCCACCACATAGAATAGGTAGGCCCACCTATTCCTTGATCGGAATCCATACCTCCAACATCTCTTTTGGAATGAAGTCTTCCACAAACTGAAGTGGAGGAGGGCCTTGATCTGGACTGACCACCATTTTCCTCTGAGTCTTCATTCGAGATCCAGAAGTCACAGATTTCTTCTTCTGAACCTGCGAAGTCAGATACTCATTGGACTCTTTCAAGCGTTGGATCTGACTGAGGAGCGAAATCTCCTTCATCTTTGCTATCTTTTCAGCTTCAGTCATCACCATTTTCTTCTGAGTGGTCAACCCAGGTTGCATTTGTTCCTCCATCTCCTTATACAAAGGTTCCAAAGCAGGATCTTCAGAGGGCCTCAACCTCTTTAGATCTGAACCTTCAGCAGCTTCGATGGCAGCTGCGGATATAGTCCTATTCCTTTCCGCAGCTTTCAGTTCAGGGGGGAAGATTTTCTTCTTAGCTTTTCCAGCAGCTATTTGCTTCTTCCCTTCCCCCTTTTTGGCATCATCGTCGTTGATTCGGCCAACAACCTCGTTTACTGACTCCGCCAATAATGCGAACTGACTGTCCATCTCAGTCTGCTTTGCCTTAATATTCCCAATATGCCCGGCCATCCCTCTCAGGTCAACACTTAGCTTGTCGACGGCTGAATTGTGCTCAGCTTTTAGCCATCCTTCAAAGCTCATCATCTGATTGTTCAGGGCAGATTCAATTTCCCTTTTCTCTTTTTTAGACATCTCATTCAGCAGCTCCTCCTTCAGTTCAGCTCAAAGCTTAGCCAGCTTTTCATCAACCAGTTGATCAACTTTCTCAGACAATTGTTGATCAAGAAAAGTGGCAAGCTTATTCTCCTGCTGAGTTTGCACATCAGAGATCATTTGATTGCAGTTTTGAATGGCCCCCTTGGCTTGCTCAGAGATAACAGTGAGGTCTACTGTGAGTCCAGTCCGAACTTCATCGAGAAGGTCTATTGCGGCATGCATATCAGTGGCCATTTCATTCAGGTCTTTATCCAGCCTTTTCATTTTCTTATTCAGAGTGTCAGAATTTGAATCAACCCTACTTGCCTTTCGTTCAACGAGATTTAACCTTCTGTGATAATTGGCAAGCGCTCGTGAGGAATTCTCAGTAAACATAGCTGCTGGGGTGATCCAGTTTCCTCTAACTCGGATAAGACCTGTTCGACCCTCTTCTGAAGCCTCCGCAGTCCCGGGTCTAAGGGGTGCATCATCGGCCGGTGCACTGACTCCTTCAGTGCCACCTTGCTGAATGTCTTCAGCAATCACAATCTCTTCCTTCTCATCTTCCTTCTCCTCCTCAACTCTTTCAGGCTCTGGCTCGGGGTAGATGCATCTAACAGTTCTAATGAAGTGTACCATCTTGATCAGGTGATGTAAAGAATTCACGTTGAAGTGATCAAAGAGAGCAGCTTCAGTTTCAGCCATTTTCTCCCATCCTCTCGACTCCCCGAGCTGACTCAATTCAGGCTAAGTGGCATTCCTGATCATGGCGTAAGTGTGAAGTTGCACAACTGCCTCCTTCTGAGCATCTGAGAGATCAGGAAACCTCTTCTCCACCATATCCACAGTAGTTCCCCTTGCCACAATCTCGAAATCAGGCAATGTGTTCTCATCAGGCGCAGGGAATGGTCATGGGGCTACAGCCTGAACTAGTTCAGCAGCCTCCTGCTCAACTCCTCCTTCCTGAGCAGGTTCCTTCTAATCCTTCTCCAAACTCTGATAGGTTGAGACGATGTTGAGAATCAGTTGATCGGGATCAGGGGATGCAACGTCCGGAATAGAAGTAATGGGAGCAATTTCAAGAGCGGCCTGAGTCGGTTCCTTCTCCAGAGTTGCATGCTGAACAGCTTCTTCAGCAACTCTCTCTTCCACGAGCTTCTTCTCTCGCTCTGCTGACCCTGAATAAAGAAATTTCAGTTTCTGTTGCTTGGGTCTAGGAGGCTTGGGTTTGTCCTCCGCTGGTTTCTGAATAGAAAACTCTAAAGATTTGCTCGCCTGAGCCTTGACTCCTCCAGTCGTGCTCGCCCGAGCCTTCTTCTTCAGGGTTTTCGGTCTTCTCTTTGCGCCAGCATCACCAGAGTAAGCCCTGAAGAGATCAATCTTCGCTGGAATCTCGAGCGACTGGGCCTAATCTACGTCCCCGAGATCCAGGGTTTCCAAAATCAGTGAGATCTTGGTGCCAAAGTGCATTTTGGCCTCGAATGTCGCCTGACCCTCCGGCGAATACTTGATTTTGTTGGCCTCAGCTACCAGCAATTGGAGGAAGTAATCCTCCCAGTGAAAATTGTGCACTGAGGCGTCAGAGATTGCCATCATCGTATAAAGCTTCGGTCTGGAGATCTGCTCCAATCCTCCGGCAATCCCCATCACTCCCTGACTTGTCAGGTCGAAGAAGTGACGATTCTCAGTCCTCAGGACTGATTTTTTGAGACCCGACCTCAGGACGACATCTCCATCGCAGAGAGACTGGAGAAAATCCTTCTCGTTCCCAAACCCGTAATCAACCGGGTTTCATCCAGAGCGGGGAAGATTAAAAACCTCCTTAATCTTCTCCCTGATATTGAGAGTGATCCACCTCCTGGTCATTTCCTCTTCTCCATCCTTCCCCTTCACACAGGAAGACAATGGAATGCAAGTCTCCCACTCCTGGGAATCCTTGTTCTGCGCCATCTTGAGGTAGAAAGCAGCAACAAGTCTGGGATGGAGTCTCTGGGGTCTTGCTGTGATAAACTGCAGAAGATCTGCATTTTCATATAATTCTCGCACAGGCAAAATATCGGGGTGGTTAGAAGAAAAATCCCCAAAGGGTTCGTAGTGGATCTCATTCTTGAGATGGAAGATGTTCCCAAAGAATGAATCCACCGAAGGAGACACCATGGATTAAGTTGGAGATTTTGAAGAAAATCGGGTTTCAGAGAAAATATATTAGGAACAGATTTGGGTGCACAAAGGTTGCAATGACAAACACTTTCCTTATTTATACTAAATTTCAGTTTTAATCGGATGGCTCAGAAAATAATGACTTATGAGATTCAATGGTCAAGATTAAAAAGTGAAATGCATGGAGCCTTTTCGGTTTTCAAAAGTAATTGGTCAAACTTTATAGAAAACTGTTCCCGCCCACAGTGCATTAAATGCACATTAGAGCATGTCCGTATTTAATTCAAATAAATTGCATTAAATAATAACTGAAAATTAAATGAATGGCTGGGATTATTTGACGAATTAAATTGATTTGACAATACGATAAATAGTATCAAGGATGATGCAAGCAAGATAAGATGACTAGATAAAAATCAGGAAACATACCAGTCAGTCAGATTTGTATTATGATTGATACCACTTATAGGTCTATTAGGGTGACAAGCCCTGAGTTCAATATCCTGAAACTTAGTCAGTCTATACTGTTTACCCTTTTCAGCTGAATGTTCCCCCTACAACCATTCACATTCTCTCTGAGATTCCTTAAATCTGAGTCATAATTGATCATTCCCCCTGACCATGTGCATTCTGATTAGAGATTCAGTCTGAATCACCTAAGCCTGGGTCAAGGAGTCCTAACTCTACTGATAACTCAACAAATCTGGTTTCAGGCAAAGCCTTAGTCAGAATGTCAGCTCTCTGTTTTTCAGTAGGGACTCTCTCCATCCTGATGTCCTTCTTTTCAACATGATCTCAGATAAAATGATGCCTGATGTCTACATGCTTACACCTTGTGTGTAAGACTGGGTTTTGGGATATGGCAATGGCACTATTATTGTCACAATAAATTGGGACTTCAGTGGCCTCAACTTGGTAGTCTCTCAGTTGCTGTTTCAGCCAAAGGATCTGAGAACAACAACTGCCTGCCGCCATATACTCAGCCTCAGTAGTAGACGTTGCAACACTGGTTTGCTTCTTAGAAAACCAAGAGATCAGTTTACTTCCTAGAAACTGACATGTGCCTGTAGTTGATTTCCTATCAAGTCTACAGCCTCCATAATCAGCATCTGAATAGCCAGTCAGTTCTAGGTTGTCATCAGAGGGATACCAAAGTCCTAAATTGACTGTACCCTTCAGGTATTTCAGTATCTTTTTGACACTCTCTAGATGACTCTTCTTTGGATCAGACTGATACCTTGCACAATCTCCAACTGCATAAGTGATATCAGGACGACTAGCAGTCAGATACAATAAGGATTCAATCAGTACCCTATATTCAGTCTGATTTATTGAGACTCCTTCTTTGTCAGGATCCAGCTTCTCATTTGTGTTCATGGGAATACGTGAGACTTTGCTGGACTGAACTCCAAATTTCTGAATCAAGTCCCTCGCATATTTGGACTGATTTATGAAGATTCCGGAGTCAGTTTGCCTGACTTGGAGACCCAGAAAGAAATTCATTTCTCCCATCATTGACATCTCAAATTTCCTAGTCATCAGCTTGGAGAATTTCTCACAAAGCTTCAGATTAGGAGATCCAAAAACTATATCATCCACATAAATCTGAACCAAGAGAATGTCCTCCCCTTCGGATATCCGAAAGAGGGTCCTGTCCACTGTTCCTTTCATGAACCCGTGGTCTATCAAGAATTGGGATAATGTATCATACCAAGCTCTCGGAGCTTGCTTCAGGCCATAAAGAGCTTTCTTCAGGTGATATACCTTATTTCCAACTTCAAAACCTGGAGGTTGTTCCACATAGACCTCCTCGTTTAGTACACCATTCAGAAAAGCACTCTTTACATCCATCTGATACACTTTGAATTTCTTGAATGTTGCATATGCCAGAAACAACCTGATTGCTTCCAACCTTGGGACCGGAGCAAAGGTCTCATCATAGTCGATTCCTTCGGTCTGAGAGTAACCTTTTGCCACTAGTCTGGCCTTATTTCTGACTACAACATTCTTCTCATCCCTCTTGTTCTTAAAGACCCACTTGGTGCCAATAACATGTTGACACCTAGATCTCTCAACTAACTCCCAAACCTGATTCCGCTCAAACTGATTGAGCTCATCCTGCATGGCTAGGATCCAGTTGGGATCAGCAAGAGCTTCTTCTATGCTCTTATGTTCCTGATCACTCAGGAAGCATCAAAACATAGCGCTTTCACCAAAGGACAACCTAGTCCTGACCCCCTCATTGATATCACCAATGATATTACCCAATTAGTGATCCTCTAGCCACCGCCTCCTGCTGACGGGTGCACTGGGAGCTGCTGACGTTTCCTCACCTGATCCTGAAACATTATCTCGACAATAACAGGCAAAGAAGCAGAACGAGCAAGAACAGGGGATACTGAGTCATTTCCTGAGGGTTGACCAATATCAAAGAAATTGTTTCCCCCTACAGTGTTGGACTCAGTAACTGTCTCAGGTACAGATGCATCATCACCGATAGTACGTACCTCAGGTTGAGTCTGTGCCTCCGTCTGAGACTCAACATTCTCTGAGGCTGGGGCTAGCTGAGGGTTAGCCTGAGGTCCATCCTGATCATCATCCCATCCCTTGGGAGCACTGACAAGCTTGATCTTGAATTCAGGATTCTTCAGGCTTAGTCTCGTTATCCTCTTGATAACCCCCTCAGTGTCAGGATTCGAAACCTATTTCCTATGCACTGATGCAGTCTCATCAAACACAACATGAGGTGTTTCCTCCATACAAAGGGTCCGACAGTTATACACCCTGAAGGCTTTACTGACTGAGGAGTATCCTAAGAAGATTCCCTCATCAGATTTTCTATCAAAGGCTTTCAGCTGGTCTTTCCCATTGTTCAGGATGAAACACTTACACCCAAAGATATGGAAATAAGAGATGCGAGGCTTCCTCTTGTTCCAAGTTTCATAAGGTGTCTGAGCATGTTGTTTGTTCAGCATAGATCGGTTCTGAGTGTAGCAAGCAGTGTTGATTGCATCAGCCCAGTACTTCTTGGGCAATCCTGACTCAGCCAACATGGTCCTGGCAGCTTCCTTCAGGGTCCGATTCCTTCTTTCAGCTACCCCATTCTGCTGAGGGGTCCTGGCTGCAGAAGTCTCATGAGCTATACCATGGTTAGTACAAAAGTAGAAGGAGCAGCTCGGGCCTGACCTCTTAGCACTTGAGGTCTGGCCTGAGTGTTACCGGAGTCAGGTCTCCGTTGCCTTTCAGAGGCCACCTGGTTTGTCCTTCTCCTTTGAGGATTGGGACGCTCCTGATGGGCTCTATGCCTTATCTGAGGAGTCTGGACCTCAGTAGTCCTCGGCCTTGCCTGAGGCCTCCTTTGACTGGAGTTCCTTCCATCCTGAGCATTCCTGGGCTGAGCCTGAGAAGTGCTAGGGACAGAATTCTTTCCAGTTTGAGGATTCCTAGGATGATCCTTGGAGTTCCCTTGATCTGTCTTCCTTGACTCAGGATGAGAAGCCTTGACCTTTTCCTTAGGTTTTGGTCTTAGTTTCTCAGTCCTTTGCCTGACAGGGACAAACTTCTTCTGAGAGTTGCTCCCTGAAGCACCTCTCTTTTTCTTGCCCTTTGGGTCTTTTGAGGCATCATAGCCTAACCCAGCTTTAGCACCATCAGTCAGCTGAGAGAAACTTGTTAACTCATCAACCACTTGGGTGGATGTGTATAACTTCTTCAGCTTAACCTCAAGATGCCCATTTGTTTCTTTCAGGGCCTCAATTTCAGTGGTGAACTGAAGCACCAACTCTTCATGAGCTTTCTCTTTTGAGATCAGCTCAAGATCCCAAGCGGTTTGCTCAGCACAAAGGCGAGCTTGCCACTCAGTTTCGAACATTACTCTTAGAGCAATTCACTCAATCATCAGTTGTTCCTGAGCAAGGAACAGATTAGTATCACGAGTCTCAATCAGCGAGCTGATTACACCCTTCAGTCTTTCTACCTCCAGTGGAGCTTCATCATGCTTGTTCCGAGCATGAAGTAGCTCTTCCTGAAGATGTACTAATCTGAGGGCTTCCTCAGTATCTCTTACTCTGAGAGACTAAGTTAACCGATCGTTCTCCCCACTCAGTTTTGCATTCACATCCACTGTGTGAGTATGAGTCTCCTGCAGCCTTGAGAAGTCAACCATCAATTGCTCTAGGGTGAGCTGAAGGTCGAGTTCTCCTGCTGAGTCTGAGCTAAGCTCAGGTGCGTGATCAGGAGAAGAGGCAGAAGAAGATACCTCATCATCTGCCATCAGGCAGAGGTCATCATACTCCTCATCAGAGAAGAGTTCAGGGGACCGGCGTCCTGGGCCATCTGAATCTGAGGAATCCTCAGTAAGCAATGCTCTCCGGTCTGATGCCCTGAGCTCTCTCTTGGCTCTCCGATCCTCTCACTCACGAGCACTGAGCTCCGAACAATCATAGTGATAATGTCCGGTCTTTTTGCAGTGGTAGCACTGATCTACATCAGAAGCAAGTTTCTTATCATTGTACCTTTTATCAGATGATTCCCTCCTGCTCCCTAATGATCGTTCAGGTTTGGAGCTGGATCTTCTGGGCTCATCCTCTCTCCTCTTTTCATCTCTGTGCCGCTCAGGCTCATCACGATTTCTCCTGGAATCTGAACCTCTCCTTTCTTCCCTTCGGGGGCTCGATCTTCTGGGACTGGAGTACATGCGATCACGGCTGTCAGTATAAAATTTCTTATACCTTCCGAATCGAGAGTTCAGTTTCTCGAAACACCGTGCCGTCAGGCTGTATTCTAAGGCCAACTCATCCTTGTTCATGTCCTTCAGAGACTTAGAACCAGTTCCAGCCTCAGGCTCAGGAGTAGCTTTAAGAGCCATGCTCTTTTCTTTTTCAGGAGTCTTCTCCTCACTAACTTCCTCACTGACAACACCCTTCTTCTTCCTCTTATCGAGGTCGAATTCCAGAGCCTTTAACTCTGAGAATAGGTGAGAGTAAGGGATATTTGTAAGATCCTGAGTGTTCTTCAGCAGGATTACTCCTGTGTCCCATCTTTCAGGGAGACAGTTCAGGATTTTAGAAGACACCTCCCTCTTGGGAAACTCCTTCCCAAGGGTTGCTAGCTCGTTCATCATCTTAATGAACTGAGCTTCCATCTGATCGATGGATTCTCCCTCTAACATCCGGAAGGCTTCAAACTTCCTAATTGCAAGATCTCTCTTGTTCTCCTTGATCTTTTCTGATCCCTCACTCATCTCCCTCAGAGCATCCCAGATTTCGTTTGCGGTCCTCAGATGCATGAGCCTGACTGAATTCTCATAAGAAACGGTGTGGAGTATAATGTTCTTGGCAACATTATCCAGTCCGATTTGCTTAATCTGGTCAGAATTAAGCGTGGACCTCTCCACTTCTACATCTCCGGCGGCTGGAACAGGGACATTGCCAGCAACAGGCCAGGTCATCTGAAGATTCCTCATAAACCTGATCGGACCATGCTCGATCACTTGAGGCATCTGATCATTGATAGAGTAGAGATGTGCGAGTACCCTGAATTTCCAATAGTCATAATTATCGAGAGAGAATTCAGAAAGATTGCCTTCTAGGTGTTTAGAACCGGATGCCATGATATGCAGTTTTCATAAACAAGATCTATTCAGTAGACCACCAAAAGTTTCTCCTCAGAAACTGTTGGTAAACAAAGTTAGTGGTCTTTTAAACCACTGCTCTGATACCACTTGTTGGTCCCAAAACGAGTACAATCAGTGTATGGGGGGGGAATACACTGATATCAGATTTTTCTGGAAGACTCAGAAAAATGCTCTAACACACTCAGTCAGGATTTCCTGAGATACTCGGAAGTGCTCGGAAGCTCAGTAGAGATAACAAACCTACTGACTGCTCGGAAGCAAGTCAGTTGGACTACTATCTCAGTGAGCTAGAGTACGTACGGAAAGTGAGCCCTTAGTTTCTACTCATTTTAGTTTCTGAAAACATTTTCTCTGAATTGCTTAGTAAACTGGGGGTTAGGGCTGAGTGCACCGTATTGAGATTCAGGATGATTGATTCAGTCCTGAGGATAAAACAATGCAGCATGTTCAGTTTATTATGATGACAGTTATGATCCTGAACAAGTATGTAAATCAGCACACAGGGGACTTTTTAACGTGGTTCGGAGATAACCAACTCCTACGTCCATGGCCTGATTTAAAAGAAAGCTATCCTCAAACCCTGAGGATAGGTGCTTGGTTTTACGTGTGAAGGGACACGAGTAGCCAACTTCCTCTCTTAGGAACTGACCCCTAGGCGTTTTACAAGTCCCAGTCCTTCTAACCAACCAATCTCACACCCTGGGTGGCTTGGTATTCTGGTTTCCAACTGAGATAGCTCTAGCAATACAAAACAATGCTATATATTAGAGCTATCGATCTAAGCAAATACAGAGTGAATCCTACTACAACACTAGGGAAATTTAATTGCAGAGTGTTGCTTATAGTATGCTTTGAGAGCTTGGATTCTTGAGAGTTTTCTCTTGGAAATTTCCCGTTAGCCTTGAATGGGTGCAAGGCTCTCCATATTTATAGGCAAGATTCAAAATAGATCCGTTGGAGGAGATCAAATCAAATCTTTCCTTTTTAGGGTAGTTGCAGGCTTGAAATACTGTTTGACCTAACCTACATGCTTATTCTGGCAAGTTTGACCCACCGCCTGCAACTTCTGAGACGCATTAAATGCCGCATTAAATATTGCACAGACTTCGTACATACTTGTCGAAAGGTCATTGGCTCTCCGATCTAATGGCTAGTTGACTTTCAGACATTTGTCCTTCCTCGTACATTCAATACTCTGAGTCTCTTGTTAATAACTCAGTCTGAATGTTTGTCTTATTGGTGTCTTACTGACATTCTCTTTGTCTATTATCCCATAGCATAAATAACCTTTTTGCTTTGGACTTACAAGGTTCAGGTGATCTGAACTAATGCCCGAGTCAGGTCTTATATGTATTCAGCATAGCCTGATAGATTATTCAGCCCAGTATGTGTAACCTTTTTTGCTTTGGACTTACATGGTTCAGATAAACGGAACCAAGGCCTAAGTCAGGTCTTAAGTGCATTCAGCACAGCCTGATAGATTACATTTACTCTTCACTGACTAAGTTATGTCCTGAGTATGCTTAGTGTACTCAGTAGAAACATCAGCCAATGGTACTTCAGGATTGACTTCAGGACGTATCATCAGGCTTCGATCTTCAGCTTCAGACCCAGGCAATCTTCAGCAAGACTGACTGACTCCTTCAGGATGGATTATACTTCAGACTTCAGTAAATTGGGTCGACTCCAATATTCTTCAGTCTTCAGCAAGTTCCTCCTATACTGAATTCCTAACCTAACTATCCTGAACTATTTTATCCTGAACAGCTGTACTTAGGCAGATTCATCAGGGGTTTTGGGTTCTAATCAAAATACTCAGATTGTCCCAACATTAGACATTCAAGATATTCAAGATCTTGAATTCTCATTATAAATATGAGATGAAACAAGACATAATACATCATTATTATTAGGCTAAAAAATTTTAAAATCTTAGTGCTTGGGCAATAAAATAATTTTTCTTTGTGTTGTAATTATTCATCTGGCCTCCCACCGGGTGTACGAGTAAGGAAGAGGGAATACTTGAGAAGGCTTTTAGGTTAATCAATTTGATTGTTGTTAAAAGCTAAGGGTCTCAAGAAGGACGCCTTTTGAGATCTCAAGCAATTTGTGAAAGGGATAGGTCTCAAGAAGGACACATTTTGTCTCAAAAACTGCCTTTTCTTCAAGAAGTATAATTCACTTACATCTCTTAGTTCCGCATGTTTTGGGTTTTATGTGATTTTATATATTCATATGTTTTGCATGCGAAGGCTGTTGTTGTATACAATTATTTGATATAATTATGTCTAAATCATGATATTAATTGTGGGCTTAAATTTGTATTTAGCGTATAACCCGAATAGATCTGCGTAATTTCCAACAACTCGTATCATAGCCGGTTTTGGGCTCTATACATTAAATTGTAATTTATGTGTTTAATATTAAATTTGAAAATTGGATAGTAGAGTTGCTAGATATTTTTTGCAGGTATCCAATTGTCATTGTATTTATATTTATTTATGCATGCATGTATGATGATGCGTTTTAAAATCCAATTTTTATTTTGTAGACATTTAATAACTCAGATTGTACAAAGTGTTGTAATTTTCCCTAAAAGTACAGTTGGTTAACTTGGATTGTGATAATCTACAATTATATAGAATCTGCAGTTGTTGCAAAGTCTAAAAATATAGATTCTCATATCTATAGTCGAGTGACTTTGCACCTGTAGATTTATGTTTTTATGATTTTTCACTTTCTCAAGTTCGAGTGTGTTAGTGATTGTTACAGAATTATCTCTCTACAATTTTAACATCCCCAAATTCCTTCTCAGAGTTGACAGTCTTGATGCACATAGGGGTTTAGTGATTCATGTTAGTGTGAACTTGAAATTCTTTCTCTCAAGGATCTCTGATAAAGTAATGCCTTACATCTATGTGTTTTGTGTAATAGCAATAGCACTTATATTGTCATAAAATATGATTGTGTCTCTAGCATCAATCTCATAGTCTTTCAATTGAAATTGCATCCATATGTTTTGAGCACAACAACTTCCTACAACAATTGATAGGATATCTGTGTTAGATGTTTTGATGATATAATAAACCAATCAGCTTGTAATAGGACCAGCTGAACATGTTAGTCAGCTGATGAGTACTTAGGATTAGATAGGTTCGAGTAAGGGGGAATCTACCTTGCTGCCTAGAAGATCCGAAGCTATCATAGAAAAGAAGACCAGCTGAGACCTTGTGGACTTAGCCGATTTTAGAAGACAGAAGATTTAAGCAGCTGACACTGGAGTATATTGAGCAGATCATCAGAGAAGTTAACATCAGCTGATAGCAGAAGAGCAGATCAGCTGATATCAGAAGATTAACTAATCAGTTGAGAGCACGTCGCAGACAAGACAAGGACCATGGATAAAAGACGTATTCAGACGAAGTCAAGAAGACCAGCTGAAGTGCACACCAGCAGACTTGCACATCAGCTGAGGTCCAAGTATCAGCAGACTGATACACCAGCTGAGGAGACAGATCAGCTGAGGTCTTGTGCTCGGCCCAGATTCTTCAGAATCAGTTTTAAGGGTTGATTTGTGACATAAAAGGAAGATTCCCAGAATAGAAGATCAATCAATCAAGGGGACAAACTTGATTGATTGTAGATCGTGAAGATTGACGGGAATTAAGATGGAGATTCAATCAATCACAATGATTGATTGAATACGAGATTATAGGATCTCAGATTTCTAGTCCATTCCAACGGCTAGTTATTTGACCCTAAAAATTAGAGTAATAGTGATAAATTCAGTATCAGATTTACACGCATATTAAGCTAGCCGAAACTCTGTCAGTTTTATCACTTGCACTCAAAAATACCATTCATACTTATTCTTTGTAAAAAGCTTTGTAGAAGTTGTGAGAAGTCAATTACATTTGTAGCATTGACAAGTTGTAAGAGAGTAGTACTCTCAAACTGTGTAAGTGAGTAAGTAAGTGAGTTAGTGGAGAGCCCCTCAAGTCCAAGTTGGATTGAGGAGAGTGGATGTAGGACAGTTGGTCCGAACCACTATAAATCCCCTGTGTCTCGTCTAATTTATTTCTGCTCCTATTTGTGCACATCACCTAAAAGCTGATTTTCATTAAAAAACACGTTTCCGCACTATTCACAGCGCACTACTTTCAAATTCAAACTATCTCAAGTAGTCTGCTGGTTTTCTGAATAAGCCGAATAAATTGAAAAAGGTTTTTGAATCCTTACAAGTGTATTCAACCCCCCTCTTCTAGACTTGTTCAAAGGTATTCTTCCCTAAAACCTGCCTTTGGGACCAACAAGTGGTATCAGAGTTGTGTGTCCAAAAGACCACAGCCTGAGAAAGCTTTTGGTTGTCACCTGGACAGATCCCTGAAAATCTGTTTTTAGAAAATTTTGTGTGCTTTTTATCTAATCACTTGCAGATATGTCTTCCTACAAAAAGAGTGGATCCAAGACAAGGAAGTTGCCTGAATTCTCCATAGAGGATTATGATTACTGGAAATTCAGAATGGAGAATCATCTTGGAGCCATTCATGATCGGATGTTAGATGTTCTGGAGGAAGGGCCAATCAAGTTCTTCTGGGAAGGAGTAAGTGATGGCAAGACTCCAGAAGCTGAAATCAGTGAAAGAAGGAAGACAGAGAAGAAGAAGAGTGAACTAAATGATGCTGAAAGGAAACTCTTTAACCTCGATCAAGTGGCCAGAACAGAAATCATTGAGACACTCTCCAAAGAATATATAGAGAAAATTAAGACGTGCAAAACCGCTAAGGAGATGTGGGAGAAACTCTCCTTGATGTGTGAAGGGACAAATCAAATCAAAGAGAACAAGCTTCAAGCTGTTCTACATACCTTTGACACATTTAAAAAGTAAGCTGATGAAACCATTGATCAGCTAGATATGTGGCTGACAAACATACTGAATAAGGCAAGCTCCTTAGGAAAGGATTATTCAGAGAAAGAGATTAATAACAAAATTTTGAGATCTCTTACTCCAAGATGGAGAGTGAAGGTGACAGTAATCAAAGAGACAAAGAATCTATCTTGCATGAGTCATCATACACTGCTATCTCATCTGAGAGCACATGAGTTCGATATCCAAGAAGAAGACCAAGAAGATGAGACTCCAACATCATCAGCCACAAAGAATGTTGCTTTCTCTGCTGCAGCTGATAGTCAAGAGAAGTCCTCTACTCCAGAGGACATGAGCTTAAAGGAGCAACTTGCTTTGCTGACCAAGAAGTTTGACAAGATGTCAAACAAGTTCCAGAAGTATAGATCTCATTGGAAGAAGAATAAAAGTGATTCTTCCAGAAGATACCAGAAATCATCTGATGCCAGAAGACCACCAGATGAACAGGAGACCAGATACAAGTCTCCAGAGAGAAGGAGGGAACCAAGTCCCAGAAGAGGAGGAGATGGTGTTTGTTTCACTTGCAACAAGCCAGGACATCTCAGCTATGATTGTCCTCAGCTTACCCCTAGGGAGAGAGAAGAGAAGAGGATCAAGAGAGATCGTAGGTTCGCTGATAAGAGAGCTCTGCTGGCAGAGGAGGAGAAGCAGGATATCAGTTCATCCTCATCCTCATCTGATTTTGAATCAGAGGATGACATCTGCCTCATGGCTAAGGTTGAAGAGGTAAATTCTCCTACCCCCTCTGTTAGCTCATCTTGCTCCTCCACCTATTCTATGGAGTCAGATTTACACAAGTTGTTGTCTGATCTCCAATCCTCCTTAAAAGTTTGTTCTAAGCTGGAAGAGGAGAACTCAAGTCTGAAAGCTGAAGTTTTAAGCTTGAGACAAGATCTGGAAAATGCTAGACTACCAGTGATATCCTATGGCTCACAAGCTAACAAGTCTGCTGATTTAATAGCAAAATGTGAGGAACAGGAGAAGCTGATGGAAAAGCTACTTTTTGAGAACACTGTCTTAAGTGAAGAACATAATCTGCTGACAGCTAAGTTCGATGAACTCTTCAAGCAGAATGAACTGATAATCAAAAATTCACAGCAGCTTCAGCTGAAAGTGGATCAGCTGACTAAGGCATAGAATGCCGTGTCTGAAATAGCTGAGTCCTCACAAACTGTGAATGATAGGTTATCCCAAACCCAAACCACAAAAGAAGAAGAAAGGTGACAGTGGATTAATTAGGGATCCTCAAAAGGGTAAAGGGCCAGCTGAGCCTGCATCTGGATCAGAAGGGCAAAAGAGCAGAGGGACAGAAAAGGTCCCAGCTGGACAGAAGAGCTCCAAAGCTCAGAAGTCTGCTGGTGATCAAAAGGTTTCAGCAGAGCAAAAGAGTACTAAAACTCAGAAGCCTGCTGACAACCAACATAAGTCCAAAGCTCAGAAGCCTCGAGATCAGAAGAGGAATCCAAGTCATAGCTCAGCTAAGACAAGGAGACCTCAGCAGAATCAGCAGAGGAATGATAAGCCTGGGTCATCTCAGCAGAGTAAACCCAAGCGAAACAGACCTCAGCCCTGGGTTACTTTTAATGTAACCAAAGTAGACAAGCCTTCACCGGCTAAAGTTTATGAGTCATTCGGAGGCTCAAGCCGAAATTATCCTTTTGAGCAGCCCACCTACAAACCTGCTGTTATCACTCATCGCCCCAGAAAAGATCCTCTGAGGGAGATGATTTTTGTGGATAAGTATGTTAGAAGGTTGAGATCTCCTAAACCTCATAAGGATGATCTCTATCTATGGATCCAGAAAGTCGAAACTAACCAATCAGGACCCAAAGATAGGGTACTAAAGCCTGAGTTTTAATTTCAGGTAAACTCTAGTCCTATAGAAAGAGGAGAAGCCAAGGGCCATGTCTGGTACATTGATAGCGGTTGCTCGAAGCACATGACCTTTGAGAAACATCTTCTCCAGAACTTTGTAACGCTGGAAGGGCCTAGAGTTGTGTTCGGTGACAACAATTTTGGAGTCACCAGAGGAGTAGGCACCCTGCTGATCAAAGGAACAAGAGTTGAAGAAGTCTACTATGTAGAGGGACTCATGCACAATCTTCTGTCTGTATCCCAATTCTGTGACAAGGGATATTCAGTAAGATTCTCTAAGAACTCTTGTCTTGTTATTAATGATTTAAATGAGCAGGTGCTACTAACTGGCCTCAGAAGAGGTAATATGTATCTTGCAGATTTTGCAAGCTGTCCAGCTGACTCATGTTTGGTTGCTAAAAGCTCATTAGAGATCAGCTGGCTCTGGCACAAGAGGTTAGGTCATCTGAACTTCAAGACTCTCAACAAGGTTGCAAGGAAGGGTCTAGTCAGAGGTCTACCAAATGAGGTGTTTGCATCTGAGCAGAAGTGTGATGCCTGTCAGAAAGGAAAGCAGACTAAAGCCTCATTCAAAGATGTGCAGAGTACTTCAACAAAAAAAGCACTCCAGCTGCTTCATATGGACTTGTTTGGACCTGTCTCACCTCTTAGTTTCAGTGGAAGGAAGTACACACTGGTGATTATTGATGACTATACAAGATTCACTTGGGTAGTGTTCTAGTTCAAGAAGAATGAGACTATGGTCAAGATGCTGGAGTTGTTCAAGAGGATTCAGATGGAGCTGGACCTCAGCATAGTCCGAATCAGAAGTGATAAAGGTACTGAGTTTCTTAACTCTGTTGTTTCTAATTATTGCAGGGATTATGGTATTCAGCATGAGACATCAGCTGCCAGAACACCTCAGCAGAATGGGTTAGCTGAGAGGAGAAACAGAACTCTCCAGGAGGCAGCAAGGACTATGTTAGCTGAATACCAGACTCCTCAAAGGTTTTGGGCAGAAGCCATCAACACTGCTTGCTTCATCCAAAATAGGTGTCTACCAGTCAAGAGACATTGGAAGACTCCTTATGAAATGTACAAGGGTAAAACTCCTAACCTTTCCTCTGTTCATACTTTTAGGTGTAGGTGTTTCATCCATGACAATGGAAAGACTAAGTTAAAGACTTTTGATGCTAAGGTTGCTGAAGGAATATTCTTAGGATATTTTGGAAGTAGCAAAGCCTATAGAGTCTTTAATAAAGTCTCTCTCTGTGTGGAGGAGACACCCCATGTTGTATTTGATGAATCTTTTCATGAGTACAGCAAGGAGAAGCTAGCAGAAGAGGTGAATCAGCTGAATCTGTCAGATAAGCCAGATCTGATTAAGGTAGCGGTACCTAGGATAGAATCAGATTCAGATTCAGATGATGAGCCCAAATCAGCTGATAAGTCCTCATCAGCACCAGATGATGGCACATTGACTCCTGACACTAACCAAGGGGGAATATCAGACAAGACCCAAGAGGAGCAGACTATGGCACCTCAAAGGGGCAAGAAGACATTGTTTGATTTCCCAGCTGAACAGATTCTAGGAGATCCAAGTGTAGGTGTTCAGACCAGAAGAAAGCTAAACTTGGGTGCTCAATTCAGCTGTTATCTGTCTCTGATAGAACCCAAGAATATCCATGAAGCTCTTGAAGACCCAAACTGGATTGTAGCTATGCAAGAGGAGCTAAATCAGTTTGCAAGACAAGAAGTTTGGACTCTAGTGGAGAGGCCCAAACATCAGAAGGTCATAGGCACTAAGTGGGTATTTAAGAACAAAAAGGATGAAAATGATGTAGTGATTAGAAACAAGGCAAGGCTAGTAGCCCAGGGGTATTCACAGTCAGAGGGGATTGACTATGATGAGACTTTTGCTCCTGTGGCAAGACTAGAAGCCATTAGATTATTTCTGGCCTATGCTGTTTTCAAAGGGTTCAAGGTATATCAGATGGATGTCAAATCAGCTTTTCTGAATGGAATCCTGGTAGAAGAGGTTTACGTGGAACAGCCACCAGGATTTGAGATTGGGAACATGGTTTATAGGTTGCAGAAGGCTTTATATGGTCTAAAGCAGGCACCTAGAGCTTGGTATGATACTCTATCACAGTTCCTACTGGATAGTGGATTCAGTAAAGGAAAGATAGACAAAACCTTGTTCAGAAAGGAAGATGGAGATGATATCCTCTTAGTGCAGATCTATGTGGATGATATCATCTTTGGCTCCCCTAACAAGCTGATGTGTGATGAGTTCAGCAAGCTGATGACCAGCAAGTTTGAAATGTCCATGATGGGGGAGATGACTTATTTCCTTGGACTGCAGGTGAAGCAGATGTCCAATGGAACTTTCATTAGCCAAGCTAAGTATGCCAAGAATTTGATAGAAAAGTTTGGAGTCAGTAGTAGCAGAGAAGCTAAGATTCCAATGATGGCAAACTTTAGCATGGATCCAGATGAGGCTGGTGAGAGAGTGGATCAGACACAATATAGGGGTCTTATTGGTTCTCTGCTGTATCTCTTTGCCAGCAGACCTGATATCAGCTTTGCAGTAGGGGTGTGTGCAAGGTTTCAGGCAAATCCTAAGAAATCTCATCTGGAAGCAGGAAAGAAGATTGTAAAGTATTTGAAGGGTACTTACAATCTAGGCCTCTGGTACCCAGCTGATGACAACTTTCAGCTGAGTGGGTACTCAGACTCTGACTATGGAGGGTGCAAGATTGATAGGAAATCAACCTCTGACACATGTCAGTTTCTGGGAAGTAAGCTGATATCTTGGTTCTCCAAGAAGCAGACTTCAGTAGCTACTTCTACAACAGAGGCAGAGTACATGGCTGCTGGTAGCTGCTGTTCTCAGCTGCTCTGGATCAGACAACAGCTGAGGGACTACCATGTGATCACAGAAGAGATACCCATCTTCTGTGATAGCACAAGTGCAATTGCTATTACTCAGAATCCAGTTCTCCATACTAGATGCAAGCATGTGGACATAAGACATCATTTTCTTCGAGATCATGCTGAGAAGGGAGATATCAGGAAGGAGAAAATTCATACTGAGAAGCAGAGAGCAGATGTGCTTACCAAACCCTTAGCAGAGGTAAGATTCAGAGAATTAGTAGCAGAGTTAGGAAAGATAGATGGAGGAGCAGTTCTATGGAAAGAAAGTTTTTGGGTAAATGGGTAGTCAGTTGGTACCCAGCTGAGGACTATTCTGCTGAAGTAATCAGCTGATCTGGTATGTCTTCTTATTCTTTCCTTTCTTTTCTCTATCTTGTTATGTCTAACTTGATACAGGGATAAGTTTTGAAAGTCAGACAAGACCATTTTGCTTCAGCTGGTCCATGTCAGCTGACATTAAAGACCCAGATGAGCAGAAAAGATTTTCATGAAGATCGCTCTTATCAGCTGACTTTGCCACGTCAGCCTCTCGATAAGTATTTCTATGATCTTTATGTCGGTTTTTAAAATTTTATTTTATCTATCAAATCTTTTCAAAAATTAATAAATCCCTAATTTCTAAAATTATTTTAGAAAATTGGTAATCAAATCTTTTCTCTTACAAAAAATCGGGGATTTATTACCTTTTTCAAAATAAGGTGTCAGTTGTAATTAATTTAACACCACCTAAATTTTCTCAAAAAGCGCTTTCATCATTACCTTTTTCAAAAAGGCGAATCTTTTAAGGCGGTCAAAACCTTTCGAAACTCTGACACCCACGCATGACCTCCAAAATACTCAAAGGTCATCTATTCTGAACCTTTGATTTGTGTGATGCAAAATACAAATCTACGATCAAAATTGATTTGTTTTGATTTTGGAAAATCTGCTCATATTTTTCGATTACTATATATACTCCTTTAACTTCTTTCTGAAAAACCTTCTGCTCCTAAATCTTTCTGCCCGAAGTACTCTTGCATATTATTCTATGTGTTTCTAATCTCTGTGTTGAAGATATGGCATCCAAGGCAATGCAAAAACTTTTCAAGAAAAAGATGTATGCAGAGATGTGTATCGATTTCGACACGACTAGGGTTCCTGAAATTAGAGAAATCCTAAACCTTCTTCAACATCACAATCTCCGAACCTTCATCTCCATGACCCCCCCCTGACCATAAAACCCTAAACTTCTATGCCTTCCAATTCCTTCTTAATGCCCAGTTCAGTCCAAACTCTATAGGCTCCTTGATTGACGGTCAGACTGTTGTTATTTCGAAGGCAGTAGTTGCTGATCTCTTTGGCCTATCCTCCACTGGTGTCCAACCTCACAAATACAAAGAAGCCGACTACCTGGAAACTTTCAAGTTAATGGCCAGGAAGAGTCATAGGGACACCACCAATAATCTGAAGAAGTCCATGCTAAGGAGGTGTTTCCAGTTTTTGATGGATGTGGTGACCAAGGTCATCTTGGCGGAACAGGGGAGTTTGGACGCCATTACCAAACTCCGCCTGAGCGTGGCCCGCACAATTCTTGATGGGGTGCAAGCAGACTGGGTGAGTCTGCCATGGTTCCGACTGGAACAGGAGTCCAAGAGGTGTATTGCGAAGGAGGTGGGTGGGCAACAGGTTTATAGCTTCAAATCAAAGTGCTCCATGGCCACCAAGATAACTATTCTCCTGAATCATCTGCTGCCCCAGCATGAGTGGGATGAGGAATGGGTTGTTGAGTACAACCACACCAAGTTCTTGAGGGGAAGTAACTTGGACGTTATTGGGCCAGCAGATTCAGACTCCACAGCTGATCCAGTAGCTGCTGCCCCTGGTCCTTTTGCTGGTCATGGAAAGAAGCAGAAGAGGAAGGCTTCAAAGCCTGCTGGAGGGGGTAAAAAGAAGAAATCTAAGAATGAAACCACTCCAGTTCAAAGGAAGCTCTCCTTTGATTCAGATGAGGATGATGATACTGCTGTGCTGAGCAGTTTGAAGAAGAATCAATCTTCAGCAGGAAGGGCTACTCTGCTGGTTGATGAGTCTTCTGATGAAGAAGAAGAGCAAGCTGTTGAGGAATCAGCTGAGAGGGCTGAAACAGATGAGGATTCTGGGTCTGGCTCTGATGGAGAGGAAGAGGAGTCAGAGGAGAGGGAATCAGCTGAGCCCTCAGCTGCTGAGACGGAGGTTCTACGTTCCTCTGGAGATGCTCCATCAGCAGAGACACCTTTAGCTGCCTCACCGATCAGGTCAGCTTCTCCTACTCCCTTCTCTGATCCTTCACTACACTCCACAACCCCAGCAGATCCTTCACCCTCACAAATCCCAATCGGCAATGAACCAGAGGAGATAGCTACCTCTGGCGAGCCTTTAGCTATTCCCAAACCCTCTCACCCTGAACCCATCAACCTTGATAACCCCAACTCCCCCACAGAAATGGCCAAACAAGCTCGCCTATCTCACCATCGTTCAAAGGGGCCTCTTGAACGAGGGATGATTATATCTGCCCTAGCCCACATTTCCCTCTACATCCTTGAACTCAACCCTTATCCAGCCTACCAGGACATACTTGCTGATGGGCTTGCCTGGGCGCAAGCAAGAGAAGGGCCAGTTACCTTCTTTCTGGCCCTAATAAAGGAAATGGGAGAAGCAGCATTTATAGAATGGGAAGAAATTCTGATGGATGCCTTGGAGGTTAAGGTTCCATCCCAGCTGAGAGTTGAGGAAGGTGGCTCGAGCTCTATTGCTCAAGGATGGGGTGGCACTGGATTGTCCTGAAACAGCAGAGTCTGAATTTATTCCTCCAGCAGCAAGCTTTGAGATCTCCCCAGCTGATCAGGTAACTCCTGCACTTTTGGATCAATTGAAAGGTTATTTTGATGACCACATCAGGGAGGTCAAAGCTACTCTTCTGGCTGCCAAGTCTGCTGCCCCCTCTATGATTGAAAAGTAAGTTCATCAAGTTCTGCTGGACCATCGCAACAAGCTGAAAGAAGCTATGGAGGATAACTTGTATGCTACCAGGATTGAGTTCTTCAATACTCTCCAGAACTTCAAGACAACTGCCAGGGCTTTCACTGATGATGCATCTGCTTCTCTTGCTGCTGAATCTGAGAGATTCAGACTTGTCTCCAAAAGGTTGGAAGGGCAAATTGTTGAGTGCAAACACGGTTAGGAGGACCTTAAAGCCGTTGTGGATAACCTTCCTACTTTTCTACCCTCTGCTTCGGTCATTGATGATATCAAAAAGGGGGAAGAGAAGAACTCAGCTGCTACTGCTGCTTTGCAAGCTGAGATGACCTCTCTGAGAGCTCTTCTGGTGGACAATCAATGGATTCTATCTGCTATGATAGAGAATGTTGAAGATTACATCAACACTAGGAAGATTGCTGCTCAGAAGACTCAGGAGCTGAGAGATCAGAAAATAGCTGAGGCGTTGCAGAGTCAAGAGGTTGTTGCTGAAGAAAGGGAGAAGAAGAAAAGAATCATGAATGTTGAATTAGATGAAAAGCTGGTTAAGGAGTTGAAGCTAGCTGAGAAAGAAACTCCAGAAGAGAGGAGGAAGAGGCAGGAAAGAGAGATGAATGATGAGCTTGAGAGGCGTTGTCAGAGGAAGCTGAAGAAGTTGGGGAAGGCAGTCGCTCAAGGCAGCAGGACTAGAAGTGGAAAGTTCATCCGAGATCCAAATGAGCCTCTAGTTGATGGACCAATTGATATGTTTTACAATCAATTGTCTGATGAGCTGGTGGATCTCTGGAAAACTATTAAGGCGAAAACCATGATCCACTTCTATGTTCTCAGAGGAGAAGATACCAGAGGAGAAAGAGAGAAAAATGCTGAGTTCAGAAACTGTTTGAAGGAGACTTTTCCTAAATTCTTCAGAGCTATTACAGAAGAAATGCTTAAGGTGGAGGTTAAGCCAGAGTTGCCAGAGATTGAGTATCTTTCAACTCCAACTGATGAGAGTGGGAAGATAGACTGGGTGGAAATCAGGAAGTATTGGTTGCAGATTACCCAACTCTTTCATCAACTCTCTGACAACTCTCTGCCAGCTCTAAAGGAGATAGAGAAGAGATTCCTGGACTGGATGCAAGTTCCTCTCAGCAGCAGAATACCTCTCCTCATGTAATAGTCTAGCTGAGTCAGCTGAGGATTAGGTATCTTTATTTCTGATTGTTCTTTCTCTTTTGATTTTAATAAAGCTTTATGATTCCAGACAACTACTTGTTGTCAGCTGCATTTTGATTCTGTCTAAAGATCTTACTTAAAGATCTTCTTTTATGTCCTATGTTGATCTTGATTTTGATTGAATATGATTATCTGTTGAGATCAGCTGAGTTGGTTTTGATATCATCAAAAAGGGGGAACTTGTTAGGATATCTGTGTTAGATGTTTTGATGATATAATAAACCAATCAGCTTGTAATAGGACCAGCTGAACATGTTAGTCAGCTGATGAGTAGTTAGGATTAGATAGGTTCGAGTAAGGGGGAATCTACCTTGCTGCCTAGAAGATCCGAAGCTATCATAGAAAAGAAGACCAGCTGAGACCTTGTGGACTTAGACGATTTTAGAAGACAGAAGATTTAAGCTGCTGACACTGGAGTATCGAGAGTAGATCATCAGAGAAGTTAACATCAGCTGATAGCAGAAGAGCAGATCAGCTGATTTCAGAAGATTAGCTGATCAGCTGAGAGAGCACGTCGCAGACAAGACAAGGACCATGGATAAAAGACGTATTCAGACAAAGTCAAGAAGACCAGCTGAGGTGCACACCAGCAGACTTGCACATCAACTGAGGTCCAAGTATCAGCAGACTGATACACTAGCTGAGGAGACAGATCAACTGAGGTCTTGTGCTCGGCCCAGATTTTTCGGAATCAGTTTTAAGGGTTGACTTGCGACATAAAAGGAAGATTCCCAGAATAGAAGATCAATCAATCAAGGGGACAAACTTGATTGATTGTAGATCGCGAAGATTGATGGGAATTAAGATGGAGATTCAATCAATCACAATGATTGATTGAATACGAGATTATAGGATCTCAGATTTCTAGTCCATTCCAACGGCTAGTTATTTGACCCTATAAATTAGAGTAATAGTGATAATTTCAGTATCAGATTTACAAGCATATTAAGCTAGCCGAAACTCTGTCAGTTTTATCACTTGCACTCAAAAATACCATTCATTCTTATTATTTGTAAAAAGCTTTGTAGAAGCTGTGAGAAGTCAATTGCATTTGTAGCATTGACAAGTTGTAAGAGAGTAGTACTCTCAAACTGTGTAAGTGAGTAAGTAAGTGAGTTAGTGGAGAGCCCCTCAAGTCCAAGTTGGATTGAGGAGAGTGGATTTAGGACAGTTGGTCCGAACCACTATAAATCCCCTGTGTCTCGTCTTATTTATTTCTGCTCTTATTTGTGCACATCACCTAAAAGCTGATTTTCATTAAAAAAAACGTTTCCGCACTATTCACAGCGCACTACTTTCAAATTCAGACTACCTCAAGTAGTCTGCTGGTTTTCTGAATAAGCCGAATAAATTGAAAAAGGTTTTTGAATCCTTACAAGTCTATTCAACCCCCCCTTCTAGACTTGTTCAAAGGTATTCTTCCCTAAAACCTGCCTTTGGGACCAACAGCAATATATTCTGTTTCAGCTATTGATAATGCTCTTAAATTTTGTTTCTTCCTGTGCCAATCCACTAGTCTTTGACCATGGAATTGACATATGCCACTAAACTTTTTGGCAACATTAAAGTGTGATTCCTTATGTTTGACTTGGAATCTAACACCACCTACTGCATACATAATGTCTGATCTACTTGTTGTAAGGTATAGTAGTGACCCAATTAGTCCCCTATACTTGGTAACACTTTTGCTATTTTCATCTTTGTCTAAATTTACAGAAGGTGTCATAGGAATGTTTGAAGCTTTAGAATTGTCCATTCCAAATTCCTTGATCAACTCCTGAGTCAATTTAGCTTGGTTAATGAACATTCCATTATCCATTTTCTGGACTTGTAGACCTAAGAAGAAATTTAGATTTTCCATCATGCTCATTTCAAATTTGTCTTCATTAGCTGACCCAAATATGATGTCATAAATATAGATTCGAACAAGTAAAATGTCATCTCCATATTTTAATCTGAAAAGGATCTTGTCAACCACTCTTTTCTTAAATTCATTCTTGATCAAGTGATCACATAAAGTATCATACCAGACTCGTGGAGCTTTCTTAAGTCCATATAATGATTTCCTTAGTTTGTAGATTTTGTCTTCTGCTATAGATTCTTCAAATCATGGGGTTTCTCAATATACACTTCCTCTGATAGTAAGTCATTTAGGAAAGCACTATTTATATCTATTTGGTAGACTGTAAAGTTAATATATGTAGCATAGGCAAGAAAGATTCTAATTGCTTCAAGTCATGCAATTAGGGCAAATGATTCATCATATGCCTTCAACTTGACAATAACCTTGAGCAACAAGTCTTACTTTATTTATAGTTACTATCCCATCTTCATCAAGTTTATTCTTTAATACACACCTAGTTCCAATCACATTTTGTTTTCTAGATCTGGAAATAAGTTTCCATACTTGAGTTATCTCAAAATTGTTTAATTCTTCTTGCATTGCAATGATTTAGTTTACATCTTGTAGTGCTTCATGAATATTTGTAGGTTTTGCAGATTAGAAGAATGTGGCAAACATGGCCTCATAAGCTTGTCTTTTGGTCTTCACTCTATCTGATACATCTCCAGTTACTTGTTCAGGGGGATGGTCCTTTAACCATTTCAACTCAGTTCCAAGTTGATCATTATTCTATGCAGCTGTTGATTCCTCAACTGCAGACTCATCAAGTCCAGTTGTTGATTAATCTTCAGCTATTTGAATACTTTCATAGACTTGTAATTCATCTTTATTTATCTCAAATGGAGGTAACTCAATTATCATATTTTCTCCATTCTTATTAGTTATATCTACAAATGTTTTAATACTAACATAAGGTTGTAGGTTTGTAAATGAAAAGTTGTCCTCCTGATAGTCTTCAACTTTTTCTGCACTTGTGCTATGTTGTTCATCAAATAATACATGATTTTATTTCTCAACAAGCATTGATCTTTTATTAAACACTCTGTATGCTTTGCTTACAATAGAATAACCAAGAAAGATACCTTCATCTAACTGAGAGTCAAATATTTTTATGTGCTCTTTCCCATTATTATGTGTGTAACATTTGCATCCAAAATTATGAAGATATGAAATGTTTGGAGTCCTTCATTTTCATAACTATTAGGGTGTCTTCTTGTGAATCATGACAATTAGGCATCTTCTTTGAGTGTAGCAAGTTGTGCTTGTTGCCTCTGCCCAAAATCTCTTAGGCAAATTTGCTTCTGCTATCATTGTCCTTGCAGCTTTGTGTATAGTTATGTTCTTTCTTTCAGCAATACCATTTTATTGTGGTGTCCTTGCAGTAGAGTATTCATGACTAATCCCATGAATTGAGCAATATTCCTCAATTACTTGATTAGTGAATTCAGTGCCTCTATCAGACCAGATTTTCAGAATCTTCAAGTTTTACTCATTTTGATTCCTTTTCATCAATTCTTATAGTCTTTGTAGAGTCTTACTCTTCTTTCTCAGAAACACTATCCAAGAAAATCTTAAGTAATCATCAACTACAACTAAGGTGTACTTTTTGCAACTGATACTTACTGGTTTAATTGGTCCAAATAAGTCTATGTGCAAAAGTTCTCATACTCTTGATGTGCTTGAATGATTCTTGCTCTTGAATGATTCCCTTGTTTGCGTTCCTTTCACACAAGCATCACTTAAATGATTCTTTTGTGCTTGACAATCCTCTTACAAGATTGTTGTTCACAAGTTCATTCATGGTCTTAAGATTTCTTCTGCTGGATCAAAACATCCATGAAGACTATGTCCATCTCGTAGCTCTAGTTACCATTATACAGAAATGCTTCTTGCGCAGGAATCAGATGGAATACCAATTTGTATGTATTTTTACATAGATGTAATGTTGTATGAATAACCATCATCTACATCACATTTATAGTTGGTAATGTACTGTGAAATAATCATTCAAAGCAAATTGATATACACTACATGACAACAAACTAGCACAGTGTTCAAGATTCTTCATCATTTCCATGCTTTGCACTGTTCATAATTATACACCACGAATTCAGGAATCTTCAATGCTTTGTCGGGGTAGTGGTTCACGATAATCATCATAATATGAATAGTTGACTGAGATAGAGTATAATGTGACATTTCCATCAATGGTTGTAAAGATAGTTGTGTGATAAATTAAGATAAAAGTACGGGTATTGAGGGGTACAAAATTTTAGATGTTAGTATGGATTATTCTCAAAAGAAAAAATAACTATTATCGACAAAGGAAAAATATAGGATTAAGTTTAGATTTGGCAGAAGAATTTCAATTATTAAATATGGTTATTATATAACGCTACTACACTTATACAGAAATTGTGTATGCATCTACTTCTTGACTTGTCATTGAATTATCGTTCAACTATGAATTTTTAGTGGGTTGGCACATCAAGCTCATTTGTAGTTGGCATTGTTATATTTTATTATAAAAGAGTTGGCTACAACTTAATTTTAGTTTTGTTTAGAAACTGGAAATATTATTATATTAATATATTTTAAATATAAAATATAAAATATTATTATATTAATATATTTTAAATATAAAATAGAAAATAATTAACACGTGACCCATATATAACAAAAAATATTACAAACATATGCATGATTTTAATAAACAAATTTGAGACAGGAGTTAATAATTATAAATAATAAAAATTCAATAGTCGAACTATTATTGGACAAATGATGTATTACGACAAATTTCATATAATTTAATTTTTTAATAATTTGTTGATTTTCTTAAAATATTTTCCTAATTATTTTGGTGTCACAACATTATTTATTTGAGCCCAACATCTTAATTTATAATATCTATTACAATAATTTATTTGAGCCAAAAAAAATTACATTCATGCGACATTAGAATTATTTATTTGAGTCGATAAACATAATTTATACAAATAATATACTTGGGAAAACATCATAATTTATATAATTATTTATTTCAGCTCATTAACAATTAAATTCAGCTTATTAACAAACGAAATATCAGCTGAGCCAAACACCATGACCAACACAATTTTTTTTGGCGGAAATCACATCTATCTCGCCGAAAATCGCCATTGACGGCAGAGGAGAGAACAATGACTTCTCGAAATCACACCCCATCCCATCGAAAATCGCCACTAACTATTAAATTCATTTATAGAGAGTAATGGTTGTGGTGGTTGCGCATTTCCGGTAATTGAGCGGTGGACAGAGCTTCGAATTTGGAGGTGAGTGGCGGTACCTGGTTTTCGACGATTTGGGGAGAGGACAGCCATGGAAATTGTGGATTTTTTGGCATCGAGCAGCAGCAATGGTTGTTGATTTGTTAGCAGACGGTGGAGCGCGTCTATTTCAGTGAATGGACGGTCGTGAGTTCGTCTTCTTCTTCCATTTTTACCGGAGAATGACCAGCTTCTTTGATTAATTAAGGCATACGATTTAATGGGATATAATTTAATTAACGCATGAATTAATTAATTTTGTTAATTTTGTCTTTAATTAAAGGATGGGTGAATTAAGGGATGTGTTAATTAAGTGAGGTTAATTTCTTTAATTCGTTAACTTTTTAGGTTAATTACTTGGAGAGTTAATTTAATGATTTGATTAAGGGTAGGATAAGGAAAGTTTTTGGATAGAGTGATGTGTGTATTTCAAATTCTCATAAAATTTAATAGTAGTTAATTTTGGACTTTTCGCCTTCCATTTGCACAAACTTGGAAGATTTGTTGGACAATGGCAAGATAGACATTTTCCCTCCCAAAGGGCATTTTTGTTTTTTTTACTGCTTTTTAACCACTTTAATTACTATATATTTATTTTCGTTCTCATTCCAATGTGTGCGTCTATCTAAAAAAATTCATCACAACTCAACATGAATATATGTATATACTTTAGTTGAATTTGCCTTTGATAACCGTACAAAGTATAAAAGATTGAAAGAAGAGTAGTCAACAATTGATAGAGATAAATTTTTTTTTTGTCCCATAACTTATTGAGTGTCCAATTTTGGACGCAAAAATTTTAACTTTTCAATTTTGGTCCCGTAACTCTTTGGGTTTGTCCAATTTTGGTACTATTTTTAGCGAAAAGTGTAAATAATATAACTTTTTCCATGCACAACGCATGTTGTGATTAAATTTGGAGTTTTCGGTACTCTTGTTGATATGGGTGCCAAATAAATAATTTATTTATTTATTTTGTATTTTTTATTTATTTTTTCTATATTACTGAAACACTAATAAAAAGAATGAAATAACAGCAAGGATGATGGAAAGTTTCAAATTCAACCATCATGTGCGGCGTGTTTTGCAGACAATAATATTATTTTTACTTTTTGGATAAAATGGGACCAAAATTGGAAAAACACAAACAATTACGGGACAAAAATTGAAAAGTTAAATTTTTTGAAATCAAAAGCGGACACTCAATAAGTTATGAGACCAAAAAAGTTTTAGTCTCACAATTTATACATTGTAAAAAAAAAAATTTAAAGCTAGAAATCAACAAAAACCTAGAGATTTGTCAACAAACTATTCTCAATTAGAAAGATGAAAAATGGCAAAGCACTAGAAAAACATAAATACTCAAATCGGTACTTAAAATGTAGTCACAATTTTGACGTTAACTTTAATTGTTGATTAGAGTCATAATTGCATATTTTTGCATCCATTTCTATATGGTTTTGATTGGTTTATGTTCATATTTGACCCTAATATGGTATAAATTGTGCTATTGACCCTTTGTTGGCAAGAAAGTGTGCTTTATAGGTGAAAACGAGCAAAAATGAGGAATTCCAGACTATAGGAAAGGAAAGGATGGAATCCGAGCTCATAGAGATGTTTCTTATACTCAATTGAAGACCCTAGGAAGCTTGGATGAGCCGTGGGATCGAATATGAAAAAGTTGAAAATTGGACGTCAGCATTTGAACTACGACCGAGCACCCACAGTGCAAGGATCGAGCCATGGCCTTCTTGTGGTTGAGCGGATTTCACCTGTACGACCATAAGCCAGGCGCTCGACCACATGTGTAGAGCCGCTCGGCCAGACCACTTGAACCATATATGTTCGAGCGCGGCCAAGAGCATGATCGAGCGGTGGTCCGGATTTTGACATATTTGAGGGCATTCTCATCCTTCTGCGCGTTTAATGAGGGGCATATTAGACCAAGCATTTGGGGCACTATAAATACTCAAGGATCAGATTCTCAAAATCTATCTATTATCATAATCTTCATTATTCCAAGTTCTTAGATTAGTTTAGAGAGAGAAGTAAGTCTTTACTTAGTGGGTTATTAGATTTTCTCATACTTCTCTCTACAATAACTTTTGATCCATCCATTGGATCATTAATCTGTTTGTTCCATTATCTTAGTCTCGTTATTAGCTACGATTCTACGGTTCGATTTATGTTTTCAAACTTTGGATCAAGAGTTAGCATTTTGGAGGTTTGTAGATTGTATTCAATTTCTCCACATATGATAAGATTTCATTTAATTCTCTTGTTTTAGTTAATATTCATGATGATTAGAAGGTTAATTGTTGATTTTCATTATCAATTAGCCATGGGCTAATATCCTTATTGCATGGTTGTATGAATATTATGGTGAATTTAGTTCTTGTTAATCCTATGCATGAATTAGTGATCTTGATGGATTAGTTCTCTTATTAATGACTTGTATGAATGCTTGTGATGTTTAATTGGATTGTATGTGCCTATATGGTTAGCTATGAAATGAGAATTGAACTATATGCATACCAAGTGTTTGATATTTGGCTTGTATGACCAATGAAAAATGCATATTAGCCTAAACCTCTTAATTAGAGTATTGGGTGTTGTAGAGACATCTAGATACCTAATAGAGCCCTTAGCTTGTGTTGTTAGAGAGATCTAGACACTAGTTGGCTTGATTAAGACACCAAGAGATCTTTTGCATGCTAGGATGAATAGGACAGTAGAGGAACCGTAGTAGGATTACTTCCATGTACACTCCACACTTGCTCACTTTCTAGAGGTGATAGTTAGCTTTTACTTTGCTTTGTAAAGTAGATAGAAAACAAGACCTTTTCTTTGTTTTCCTAGCTATTAGCCTTTGTGAACATTCAATACTTGCTTGATATCGCATCGTTTCCCTGTGTCCGATATTTAACTTGGTTAACTTGTCATGACAACAACGACCACGCACACTTGCGTTTGAGCTACTCAATTTTGGCAAACAATAGTGTAAGCTAATATAAAAGGCTTTAAATTGAATTATAATCTATGTAGAAAATAGAAGAAATAGTAGGGAGAATTAATTAAGATAAAAATAATTGAAACATAAAGATAGCATTGAAGAATCCATATCAGTATATGAGTTAAAGAATAGATATTTATTTTGTATTTTTTATTTATTTTTTCTATATTACTGAAACACTAATAAAATAAATGAAATAACAGCAAGATGATGGAAAGTTCCAAATTCAACCATCATGTGCGCCATGTTTGGCAAAAAATAATATTATTTTTACTTTTTGGATAAAAACGGGACCAAAAAAACTAGAATTTGTTTAAAGCTAGAAAACTAGAATTTGTTTAGAGCTACAAATCAACAAAAAAACTAGAGATTTGCCAATTTTGACGCTGAGTGTAATAGTGTAAGCTAATATAAAAGGCTTTAAATTGAATTAGAATCCATGTTCAGAAGAAATAGTAGCGAGAATTAATAAAGATAAAGATAATTGAAATATAAAGATAGCATTGAAGAATCCCTATCAGTATGAGTTAAAGAAAAGACGCAGGTACTACTAAGAACATATAAAAGATTGAAAGAAGTTCAGTATGCATGCTACAAGAATTAAAGATTGAAAGAGAAATTAGTAAGGATTGATATATACATCATGAATGTCAGATGCATATAAAGAAATTGATATGGAGATAGTGAATTAAGATAGATTCCAGATGCACTTAGCGATACGAATATTCAGGAAAACATTGAGACAAGCATAGTGCACCATCGGTGGTAAGAGTTGAGATCCACCCCAGTTTGAATCGACATGCCACTCATACGGAACCGAACCCAAGAGGGCTTTCTTCTTGGTGAGGGGCTCAATCGAATGGTCCTTCAAATCGATGACGGCGGTGTTGCCAAAAACGGAAATCTGCTCTCTCAAGAGGGCCATCTTGTATACTACGTCCATGCCCACGAAAGTAAATTTGTCTGTGTCGCGCAGGAATTGGTCGAGGCAGGCAGGGCAGGGGATGTATCTTCTGTCTTCAGATGGAACACGAGGCACCTATTCCCCACGCAGAATTGCGCGCTCCCGATACGGAGGGTGCGGATGTCGATCTCCACTTCGAATCCCACGTAGCGGTGGACATTACTACTTCCGAATTTTGCGTAGACGCCGTGGATCCAATTTGCGATGACATGAGGGTGGCTTGTGACGGTGGTCTGGATAATGTGGTTCAAGTTACGGAGTACACTTCTGCATCGATATTATACGGCCATCAATCTTGATCGAGTTAGCTGCGAGAGAAAGGGTTGGTTGTTTAGAACCATGGAATTCATTTATTTATATATATGATTTAATTAGAGCGGTTTCGTCAGTTACCACTTTTTTCTTATTTTTACGCTTTTAATTACATATTATTTTTAGTTTTTCTGCATTACTCCTACAACTTGTTTTTGTAGTTGTGATTTCCTCCAAAATGGAATTAATTTATTTCATTTCAAACCTCATTCATTAATTTTCAGAACAGGCCTCTTGAATATTACTGTACCATGCAAAAAAAAAAATGCATATGAAATAATAAAATCATTGTCGAATAACAATAGTCTATATTTGAATATCACACAAAAATCATATTTCATAAACAATAGTGTATATTTTAATACCACACAAAAGAAAAATCATATCAACTCAAAAATTCAAATTACATTGAATATTCAAACAATAATAATCCAATAATGAATAACAAAAAAATCTCAGGATATCAAAAACGTGTATAATAAGAAACAAGAAAAAAAATTAAACCTCAAAAAAATTAAAATTGCAAAACTAACAAAATAAAGCAATAAGGAAGACTCCCAAATATTAAACCCTAATCTGAGATCTAAAAAAATGTTTGAAAAAAATATATATTGAAAAGGTTTCAAATCTATTCTGGTCGAACGGTTTCCGGGCAGATCGACGACCATCGAGCTTGGCCACCAGATCTATGGCGAAAAGGCTTCGTGGCAGATCATGGGCGGGAGGTTTCTTGGCAGATCGACGGCCACCAAATCGAGCACGGCCAGATCATCGACGGTGGTGGTGAAGTAAAGGGTGAGAGAGAGAGCGAGGCAGAGAGAGTGAGAGAGATAGATTTTACCATCGATCTGGAAAAGAAAAGCTGCTCGGCGCTGGCTTCATGATCTGAAACAGAAAAGCTATTTTCGAGAAAAATGGTCCATCAATTATTAGGGAAATAATTACATCATATTTGGTATATTATAGCATGATATTGTGTGATTTGTATGCATTATTGACCCTAATATGCTATGAATTGTGTTTTTCACCCTTTTGTGCAAGAAAGTTGTTTATATAGGGCAAAATCGAGGAAATCACGATGAGGAAGACGAAATGACGTGATCCAAGCATTTGGGGAAGCTTAGATGATCAAGAGGAAGGCCTTAGGAAGCTTGGACGAGCCACAGGATCGAAACGGACGTCAGGACTTGAACATAGATCGAGCGTTGGCAGAGCTCATATTGAGCATACTTGGCCCTTGTTCGAGCACAAATCTTCAGCCCAAGTTGAAGACCCACTCTCGACCAACAGTGTAGGACCGCTTGAGCAAGGCTGCTCGAGTGCCAGTGTTAAGTACCTCGATCGCGACTCCAGAATTTTGGAAAATTAAGGGCAAAGTCGTATTTTCGTGCATTTAATGAAGGACAATTAAGTCTAAACGTTTGGAGCACTATATATACCCCAAGGATTAGATTTTGAAGCATCAAGATTTCATTTCATTCTTAGATTTTCATTAGATAGATTACCAAGTGGGTTATCTTTTGATTTTCATTATTAATTCCTTGATTACTTTTGATCCAACTGTTGGATTTACGATCCGTTGGGTGCATTAAATGCGTTTCGTTGTTAGCTACATTTCTACGGTAGGATTTATCGTTTGGAATTCCGGATTAGATGATAGCTCTTGAAGGTTTGTGGAGTGAATTTCTATTTTATCTGCATTTGGTAAAATTACTCTTAATTCTCTTGTATTATTGTTAATCATGAATGTTATTAGCTTAGTTGTAGTTTGTAATTGCAAATTAGCCATGAGCTAGTACCCTTGTTGCATTGGTGTATGGAGATTATGGTGTAGTTTAATAGCTTGTTAATCCCATGCATGTATGAGTTAGCTTGATGTATTGATTCTCTATTTTAATGATTGATTGAATTCTTGATTTATGCATTTGGATGTTTTGAGCCTAATTGAGTTAGCAACATAGGAAGATTATTTAATAGCATAGGTAACTCCATGACACTAAAATAGCTAGCAAAGAAATAAGAAATGCAGACGTGACAAAGTTTAAACTTAATTGTTATTAAATAGTATTGGAATTGTGTCAGTATATCTATGTATGGGGAAAATCAAATCATATGTCTGCCATTGAACACCAATTTGAATGCCAACCACTTGTGTTGTTATGCCATAAAAGCAGGGGTGGCATGGGTGGTTTCTCATATGATTTATGTTCAAAGAAAAATGCAAATGCCATTATAAAGAAACAAGACTTCAATAACCAACAATATATATATATATATATATATATATATATAAAAGGTATTACAATTTTGTTACAAGGTACCAACTAGTACGTCATTGGTGGTTTCTCATTTGCAGTGGTAATAATGATTGCTTTGTTTCACAATCTTTTAACATTGAATATATAATTTTCAAATAAAAAATCTACTTACCAAAAAAAAAAAGTTAAAATACATAATTCACTAACTTAACTAATAATCAGCATACATCCAATATCCAATTCTATTCCACTCATCTTTAGATTATAGATTCAAACTTATCAAAACTCGAGTGCCACCCTCACGCCACGAATGGCTCTTGCTCCATTTATTCTTTCGATGATTTTTGAGGTCGAAAGAGATGCCTGTCATCTCACTCCACCTCCATGGCTCCGACGCTAGATCCTCCTTTTCATTGCCAAGACCGATTGCCTCCACCAAGACTCAATATATAGGGACGCAGGTATAAATAGACATGCATCCTTTTATACATGAAGCTTCAGGACATTTTGCCAGTTTTGATACATTTTTAGGCAACTGATGAAAAATTAAAAACTATTCTCCAAATACATGAGCAAAAATGAATTCGTATTTATTTAAAAATATATGTATATTTTTTATAGAAAAAATAGTAATTTTATGTATAAAAATGTGTAGTTGATTCGATGAGGAAGCGTGTGTGTATAGCTCATAGCTCAGTTTTACATAAATGATACAAATGAATTATGGAATGTTATCCCGCTAGTGATGTCAGTGGCAGTCCATCAAAACAACAAAAGTTGGAACGTGGACTATGATGAGAGACAAAAAGATCATTGCAGTAGAGACACTATGCATTATGATCAAAAAGTAGGTGAATCAAGTGCACTGATGTCGCAGAAATTGGAATAAAAAAGGTTCCAATTTTCATTAAGTGTTTAATTGATTTAACTTTGCATAAAAATTATATTACATATACAACTAAAAGCTTCTAAATACTTTGGCTATTAATTATGTAACTGAAAATGATAGATGTGAGTTGAGTACACGTGTTACCTAAGGGTGTAACAAATTCAAGTCTTTACTTTATTAAAGTAAAAACTCGAGCCATGCAAATCCCTAATACATATGTCGTTATTCTCGTCTTGGGAAAACTTTTATAGTTGTAGCACGAGTAATTCTTATTTGGGTTAGAATTTCAGAGAGCTCTTCCTCTTGGCCGGCCGACAGAGAGATTCTAAGTATCTCATCTGTTACTTAGTATTTTACCGACTCAGCAAGGTATCCCACCATGCGGGTCTCCCGCGCTAAGGGAGCTGAGCCTGGTAACTCCCGTAGCAAAAGTCTGAACAGCGCTCAGAGCACCCTCCACAGGCGTGATCGCCTGAGGGTCTCAGCCATCGACAGACTAGGACCTAGAGTCTGCCCCCATCAATCTTAGGAGGATTAATCTCCTGAGCCCATGGACGTATCAGCTATGGAAGACAGTCAACAATCGCTCATCTTTGCTCTTTAAAAATGCCTTGATGAGGTAGATGGCAAGGTTGACGCAAATGGGGGTAACTCAAAGAAATTAAGCTCCGATGACGAGTCTTTGTCCATCGCGCTAGAGTACGCATCATCCAGACTAAAATCACTCCCTCCAAAGCTATTAGGGGAAACTGACCCGAAGACTCATCTATCCAAGTTCCGTATTTACGTGACGGGACCAGAGGTCTCTGACGCGATAAATATCACCAGTTTCTACATACTTTGGGTGAGCTGGCCCATAAGTGGTACGCTAACCTCAGAAAAAGTCCGCCTCCTATTTCGCTGCCAAGATCAACAAGCCGGAGAGTCAGCACCGCCTTATGAGAGTGAAACAGATGAAGGACGAGGGAAATAAATAATATGTTGACCGGAGGAGAACATCCTCGGGACGAGCCGGTTAATGACGAACTCACGCTGCACTCTATTCCAGCGAGCTTCAATGGAGACTCACTAATGTTTCATACTCTCACCGAGCATCTCCCGACCACCTATGAAATGATTAAAATCTAAATATCATGAAAAATTACATGCTATAAAGAATAGATAATAATTAAGGATAACATTTTTCTTTAAAAAAATTGTTAAAATCATAGGCTTTTTTAGAGTGGATTATTCATTGAAATTCACTTTTGTTTGTTAAGAAAAGCATCAAAATAACCCCATTTATATTAATTCTACGTACGATCGGATTCTTGGAGAATATAATGATGATAGATGAGAATTAGTAAAAATTAGCAAACCCCCACCCACCCACATACATTAAAATTGCTTGTTTACATGAATAGCCACACAGAGATGTAGGGTTAATTGCAATTTTAACCCTATGAGAATCGATACTCAACAAATTTGATCCCACGTTGTTTTTTGGTTCTTTTCTTAGTATATTTAGTCTTATATAAATAAAAATGCGCTTTAGGTCCCATGAGAATTTGTGTTCAACATATTTGATCCCACTTTAGTTCATTAGTTTTGATGACCAATAATCTGTGTATCATTTGGCATAATGTCATATGTTCTTTACAAATGATTTAAATATATCTACACCGGAATTAGCAGTACGCTATAATAATGATGAGACATTAATTTCTAGAAATTGTTGCATAAATCACACATGCAGAGACACGTGGAAAAGCGAAGATTTTCGAAAATTGTTGCATAGATGTGAAGAGACAGCAACCCTACAGAAAAAATGAAATCAAGTAAAGTGGTGATGGAACTTTTTTACTTTTTGTATACGCATTCGAGAATGGAATGAGAAAGCTTAGAAATTTACTAACGAATTCTGAGAAGGCAAGCTAGGACTTTCTCTGAGTGTCGCTGCTGAATGCCGCCATTGAACATCACGACGAAAGCTATCGATGGGCACTAGAGAAAATGAGAAATTTCAAAAGTCTACCTGACAGATTTTCAAAAGGCAGCTAGGTTTTTCAATTTAAGGAAGAAGTACTATTATGTTCTTTTACTCGAAATAGAAAAAGTAATTTATTTACCAAAAAATTTTTCAGTTGCTAAAAATTGAAGTTGCAATTTTAGTAGTAATATATTTCTAAAATTAAGATGGGTGTATTTACAATAAATTTTAGGGAAAATGTACAAATTGGACCCTGAACTTTTGTCTAAGGTACAAATTGGACACTAAATTATTTTTTGAAATAAATATGCCCTTCAACTTCTAGAAAATGAATAAATTGGACGCTGGACTTTTGTCTCATGTACAAATTGGACCCTAAACTATTTTTCGAAACAAATATGCTCTTCAACTTTAGGGAAATGTATAAATACGACCCTAAACTTCTGTCTTAGATAAATTAAAATATTATTTTAAAAAATTAAAAAATTAAAATTAAATTATTTAAATTATAAATTAAAATTTAAAATTCAATAAAAAAATAAAAATTTGAAAAAATAATTAAAAAATAACAGAAAATAATCGAACCTTCAAAATAATTAAATTAGGTATTATTTTAATAAATACATTTACACCAACCAAAATCTGAAAAAATTAAATAAATCAAGTAAAATAAAAAAAGTGTAAAAAATTTAAATATATATATATATATATAATCAACAAAATCTTCAAAAAAATATCAAATTAAAAAAATCTTTAAAAAAATAGGCTAAACTTATATTTTTTTTAAAAAAATCAACTACATTTCATAATAATTAAATTAAAAGTTAATTATATTTTAATTTTATTTATCTTGAATTAAAATTTGAATTTTTAAAAATTACTTCTTAGTTTTAACTTTAAAGATTTTGTTGAATTTTATTTTACTACTTGTTAAACATTTAATTGGATTATTTAAAGATTTAGTTGATTTATTTTAATAATATTTTTATTTTATTCATTTTATGATTTTTTAATTTAATTATTTAAATATTGATCTAATTTTAATAAAATTTGATTTTTAATTATTTAAATATTTATCTAATTTTTAATTAAATTTTTTAGTTTTTCAATTACTATTTTATTTGTAATTTTTTTTTTTCAAAAAATAGTTTATGGTCAGATTTGTACCTGAGACAAAAGTCCAAGCTCCACTTTGTATATTTTCTAGAAGTTGAATGACATATTTATTTCAAAAAATAGTTTAGGTTTCAATTTGTATATTTGAGACAAAAGTTCAGGGTCCAATTCGTATATTTTTTCAAAGTTGAGGGCATATTTGTTTCAAAAAATAGTTTAGGGTCCAATTTGTATGTGAGACAAAAGTTCAGGGTTCAATTTGTACATTTTCCCTAAATTTTATCTAAAAATAAAGTGGATTTAAAATTAATTTAGTCTAATTAAAATTTAATTAAAAATTTGATGGGTCCCCTTATTTAATGGGTTCCAAATAACCGTGGCCTTGTAAGAATTAACTCAAAGTTGGATCACGTAATGGATCACATACACTAATTAAAGTTGGGTTAATTCTGGAATGTTCCCCATACTCACCTCATAGCCCACATAATTCCTATAAAGGGGACGAGCCATTTCACAGCCGCCATTCTACACATTGCATAGTTTGGGAACAACTCTTTTCTTTTTTCTTATCACAATTTCAAATCTCTTTCTTGCCAGATTCGCCTTTTCAAGATAGATCTTATTTAATTTGGGCTTTCTTTTTAAATCTAATTTGGTTTTTTTAATTCCCATTTAATTGTGCAATGATTAAATCGATTCTTAACATTTTAGTTTTTGGTAAAAAAAAATTTTGTTTCTGAACCCTTAATTTACAAGGCAAGAAGTGAGCCATTTTGCTAAACCGATCGACAACAATAAAGATGGTGTTGAAGCCCCACTGAGTACGAGGAAGACCAAGGACAAAATCCATGCTAACACCAAGCCAAGGTGCATCCAGGATAGGTAGGGGACGATAGAGACCCGCATTAGTGGCAGTCCCTTTAGATACCTGGCAAACATGGCATCGAGTGACATCCCGACGCAGGGTAGGCCAAAAGTAACGGGCATGCAAGAGAGTAAATGTGTGATCGCGCCCCACATGACCGACGCCATGTAGCTCCGAAATAAGCTGTGAACGGAGGCTACAAGACAAAATAGACAAGCGGGTCCCGAGAAATAGGAAACCCTCGACAAGCACAAAGTCCAAAGACTCACCTGCACCCAATCGAGTCAGGATGCGTGCAAAGTATACATCATCCGCATAGAGATGTGAGAAAGTATCAAACCAGGAACTGAGATGCGCATGTCCAGAAGTAAAGTATGACGACGACTAAGAGCATCCGCCACTCGGTTAGAAGCACCAGATGTGTGACGAAGCACAAAAGTAAACTGTTGTAGGTACGCGGCCAAAGAGGCATGTCGGGTGGAAACGTGATCATGGCTGGCAATTTATTTCAAGGAGTCATGATCAGTGAACAAGATAAATTCCCGGTGAATTAAATAGTGTATCCAGTGCCGCACTGCACGCACAACGGCGTAGAACTCAGCATCATAAGTACAATTGCGAGAACGAGGGCCAGTTAGTTTCTAACTAAAGTATGCAACCGGACGGCCATCCTGGCTGACTACCGCACCAATGCCGACCTTCGAAGCATCATAGTGTAACTCGAAGGGAGTATAGAAGTCCGGTGGGATCAAAATAGGTGCAGAGGTCAGCTTACGCTTAATAATGGCAAAGGCATCGTCAGCAGAAAATGACTAAGTAAATGTCTTGCCCTTCATACAATCCGTAATAGGTGCAATGATGGAACTGAAGTGTGGAATAAAGGACCGGTAGAAAGATGCCAATCCATGAAAGCTGCGAACAACAGTAATAGTGGTAGGAACCGACCAATCCCGAATAACTGCTATCTTAGCATCAATAACAGAAACACCAGCAGAAGAGACACATAAACCCAAAAAATAAAACCAAATCAGTGAAGAAAACGCACTTGTTAGGAGCTCCATTGAATTTCTCAGAACTCAGAATATGAAGGACTGCACGCAGGTGATCAATATGAGCCTCCACAGACTTACTGTAGACACGGATGACATCGAAGTAGACAACCACACAAGTCCCAATGACAGGACGAAGGGTCTGATTCGTGACACGCATGAAGGTACTCGGAGCATTCGACAGGCCAAAGGTCATAAACAGCAACTCAAATAGACCTTCCCTCATCTTAAAGGCCGTCTTCCACTCATCTCCCGGCCGAATCTGAATCTGCTGATACACACTACAGAGATCAAGCTTAGAGAACACAGTAGATACAATAAGCTGGTCTAACAGGTCCTCCAGGCTAGGAATAGGGAACCTGTAACAGACTGTAATCTTGTTGATAGCCCGACTATCAACACACATACTCCAAGAACCATCTTTCTTTGGTGTGAGCGGTGCAGGAACTGCACAAGTACTTAGGCTATCCTTAACAAACCCACGTCGTAACAACTCCTCAACCTGACGATGGAGTTCCGCATGCTCAACGAGACTCATCCTCTAGTGAGGCTTGTTAGGCAAGGCTACCCCTGGGACAAGATCAATCTGATGTTGAATGTCACGGAGAGGAGGCAATGAATTCGGCTACTCAGAGGGAAACACATCAGAAAATTCCTGCAAAAGAGTCTGAGCCACATGGGTAATAGGGGTAGCAATAGAGAAATCATGAGCAATAAGCAAATAACATGGAGAACCAGATGATAACTTAGCCTCGAAAGCGGTGTGAGATAATATGATGACATTAGGAGGATGGGGGGGTAGAAGATGAGCCAGAAGGGTGCAACACAAATTTAGAACCATCCACAGTGAACGAGTAAGTATTAAGGTGTCCGTCATGCACAACAAGACGATCAAATTGCCATGGGCGCCCCAACAACAGATAACATGCGTCCATGGGTACCACATCACACCAGATAGTATAAAAGTAATGACCAGCAATTGAAAAATAAATTTGCACCCGATCAGTAACAATAATAGCATTATCACGACTCAACCAACCAAGAGTATAAGGGCGAGGGTGTGAAACAGTAACAAGCGACAATTTAGCAACAATATCAGCAGAAATAACGTTTTCACAAGCGCCAGAATCAATAATGACCTTACAGACTTTCCCATTAATTGTGCATGTAGACAGAAAGATGTAATTTCTCCGTGCGGATGCATCATCGGATTTAGGCGAAAGGCAAGCTCTCCGAAGAACCAATAGGGAACCTACATCACCCTGTAGATGAGTTTCAGAATCATCAACAGTGGGTTCCTTGTCAAACACAGGGGGGCCATCATAAGGAACGTCGATATCGCCCTAAAAAAGGAGTGTACGGGAGGCCCGTGGATGAGGGCACGCAGCCATGCGGTGACCGGTGTCGCCACAATTAAAACAGCCACCGGGCATGGTTGGGTGGGGTCCGACAGCAGCAGGTTGTTGCCGTGGAGTAGGAGGGCCAATTGGGGCCTGTGTCGTACCAGATTTAGCCATAGGAGCGGTAGGGCTTCGGCGGTTAGGGGCTGGATTGGGCGAACCAGACGCCCGACGCCAATTTGGGACCAGCGGAGATGATGTCGGTCGGTAAGAAAATTGGGTCTCAATGGCGGAGGCCTGCTGGTGTGCGTCGGATAGGGTTTTGGGGCGCAACAGATTCAGGGCATCTTGAATAGGGAGACGGAGGCCACCAATATAGCGGGCCACGATCTGGGAAGGAGTATCCCTACAATTAATCCTTGTCAATAATTCATAGAACTCCGATGAATATTCATGGATGGACTACGGGCCTTGACAGAGAACCATAAAGTTTTAGAATTGAGTGCTATAATAGAAATACGAGATGAATTCACGAGACATGTGCTTGTAAAACTTAACCCAGAGCAAAATTTGGGCTTTGCCAAGGTGGGCGCAAGAAGCTTTCAGGTGGCGCCACCACGCAATGGCGCGCAACCGAAAATGAGTCACGATAAGGGGGACACGCCGGTTGGGTGGAACGACTTTGAAATCCATTAAATCGACAACAGTATATATCCAGTCAAGGAATTCATTAGGTGAGCCATCACCAGAAAATTTGGGAATGTCAAGGAGGAACCCTTGTTTCCAGCGGTTCTCGACAGGTGGTGGTGGAACGTGTCTAGCAGCGGTTGCGAAGGGGTTCTCCAATGTAACAGTGGTCTCATTATATGAGAGAGGCTGGTGAGCCGATGTCGCATACTGTGGTAGGTAACAGCAGGTGGGTCACGTTCGACGGGGGCAGCCGCCTCAAGGCGGGGGAGAAATCCCTGGGTTTGTGTTTTAAATGGCAGTTAGGGCATGTGTGAGGGCTTGGACTTGATCGTGAAGGGTGGTCATCTGGTCTTGAAGGGACGTAATGTCTTGGTCATGTTTAGGAGGCATCATTAGGCTCCGGAACTGACTCCGGATACCAACTGACGTAGCGGGAACGGAACGCTCAAAAGGGACTCATGAAAGGGACTAAATTAATTCATCAATAATCAATTCCAAAAGGTCTCAACAAGAGATATAAATACCCTCTCTAAAATAAAAGGAGCAAATAAAAGTTCCCTAATATAAAATTAAAGCCCTTGTAATTAAATAAGTCAAATAATAAATAATAAAGACAAATCTTCAAATCACGATCTCTTCTCCATCACAATACAAGTGCTATTGCAATTACACAAAATCCAGTGTTACACTCTAGATCAAAACACATAGATGTAAGGCATCATTTCATAAGAGATCATGTAGAAAGAAAGGATGTGAAATTGACAAAGATTCACACTGATTTAAATCTTGCTGATATTTTCACAAAACCTGTGTGTGAATCAAGATTTTCAATCTTGAGATGTAATTTGGGAATGTTAGAATTGTAATAAGACTCTGTGATAATCACTAAATTGCAAAGATAAACTTTGAAAATTGAAAAACTACTAAGGAAGGAATATGCAGCTGCAAAGTCACTCAATTGTAGAGTTGTCAACTCTACAGTTGTAGACTTAGCATCGAACTGCAGACTCCTTACAAATGTAGACTTTCATATTCTAAGAAAATCAACTGCAAACTTAGGGAATTTACAGTACATTGTACAATTCTGGAAAATTAAATGAAGCACTATAAATTCAGAAACATCAGTACTTTAGTTGCAGACATTTTGGATTATTCAACATTTTAATTAATAAAATGTTTGATTATATTGTGTGACATTTCAAATAGATTTTAATATCCATATGAGTTATATTTTTGACAAATTTAATATCATATGTTTGGTTCAAAATTTAAACACTCATACATTTTTAAAAGACAGAATTACCCTCCCCTGTCTTGAGCACGTGTAAGGAAAGGTATTTAAAGGACTCTTCATCCTTTTCACCTCACTTTACATTTTCGAAACCCCCTAAATGCTCCATACCTCTCACCTCTCAAATCTCATAATCATGGCAATGAAAGTGATTTTTGGCGCCCTATTTGATTTTGACGAGTTACAAAAGAAACATCTAACTGATGCAATGGAAGGCATTGTAAGAAATATTGTAAATCAAGGAATACATTATTGTCTCACCCACATCACACAAGCTTATGATTACCGGATTGTTCTTGAGTTTTATAAGAATGTAGAAGCTGATGTAGAAAGAAAGAAGTTGACAATTACTCTAAAAGGAAGAAGCGTTCGAATTAGAGATGACGATATTTGTAGAGCTCTGAGTCTTAAAATTGGAGGAGATTCATATGATAATCTCAACTTCATTGATGAAGATAAGAAGTACTGGAGGAAGTTCATTGCAAAACGGCCATTTCTAGAGAACTGGAAGAGGACATTCAAGAGAAACGACCTTGCAGTTGAGTATGTCTATCTTTATGAAGTTATTGATAAATGTCTACTATGTAGAACTGGCGCTCATGACATAGGTACGAGACTTGTGTGGGATTTAATGATTGCCATCGATAAAGAAGTTCAAGTAGACATATGAGAGTTGTTATTGAGAAATATAAGTAAAGATGTTGTTAAACCTGGAAGAAACAAAGGTTTTGGTTTGTTTCTCAATTACATTTTGAAAGTAGTAGGATTTTCCTTGTATGATGGGCATATTGCTCAACCCATACTCATACATAGGATTATTGGGCGTGCAAACTTTGAGAGAGGAGCTGTGGATGCTCCTATGGCCCCAAAATGGAAGAAGAGAAAGAGCAACAACGAAAAAAGAAGAAGATAAAGGAATCTACAGTTGCTAGTCCTAATATATACTTTGAAGCAATATGAGAGAAAGAAAAAGAATGCCAGGAGGAAACTGCTTTTAAGGGATGAGAACACTGAATCTGAAGATGAAGTGGATAGAGAAAGGAGAGCCAAAAGGTTTCATTCAAGAGAAGTTAAAGAAGAAGAGGCTAACAAGTCTACAATTGTAGACTAGACAAATTAATAGTAAGAAGATATTGAAGAAGAAAGTCCTGTTCAAACTGAACAATTGCCAGTTGTTTCAGTTGAAAGAGTTGAAGGATTTGAAGAAGAGAGACAAAAGTTTGAAGAATGGAAAATTGTGAGAAAAGAACTTGAGAAATTGAAAGCTGAAGCAAAGGATTTGTTCCAATGAGTAGTTGACTGGACAAATTGCTCAGATTTGGATTATCTCTTGGGACCTAATTTCCTTGATGAGTTTCTTGCTGAGAAACTAACAAAAAACAAAGGAAAGGGAAAAGAAGTTATAGCCGACACTGAGAACCACAAAATAACTAAATCAGCAGCTGAAGCTTTGAAAGCTGTTATGGGAACTGAAATTGACCCTGATTCACATTTTCCAGAAGCAAAATTTGAAGTTGTCAGTTCTGAAAGTGAAGATGAATTGCCTAGAAGAATTGGAGAAGGAAGTACACAAATTGTTGAAACTGAAGGTTTGTCAACCTTAGCTGAAGGAGCAGCTATTTAGAATCTGTAGGACCAAGTGCTTCAAACATGATTCCAACTGAACAAGAGGTTACAAAAGATCAACCAGAAGATGAGGCTGATAAATCTGAAAAGAAAAAAGAAGCTGAAAAGACTGGTTCACCTTGCAAAAAACCACAGGATAAACCAGATGGTGATGATGATGCACCAATGGGTGGTGCTCAAGCTGAAAGTGTTCAAGTTCCTATAGTTCAAGAAGCTGTGAACACTAAGCAAATTGTTGAAGAAACAGCAAGAGAGATAGATGAAGGAGAGAAAGATGAATCAACTCAAGCTCCCAATTTGTTTCATCAACCACCTCCAACCATGTATACATTAGATGAGATTTATTGCCAAGGAACCCCTCCACTACAAAGCTATTCAGCTTTGGAGAGAGAAAACATTGATGATTATATGGCTGATTTTTCCAATGATAAGCCTGAACGACAAATCACTCCTAGCAAGAGGAAAGCCACAACTGAAGACTCTATAACTGTAGAGTTGTTACCATCTAAACCTCAGAAAATTGGAAAAAGAAAGGAACTAATGATCCAAGAAGCTGAATAAGAAGAAGAAGACAATTATTAACTTCCAAAAATGACTATCAAGGAAGGTGCTTCAAAACTTCAAAGTTTTGAAGAAATATTGAATGGTTTAGAAGCAGCAATTTTGAAGCAAGTGAAGCTAATTCCTGAAACTATCATTTCTCAGAAAGTAAGGAGAGGTGTTGAAGATGTTGTGAAAATAGTAGAAGAAAGAGGCATTCAAGAAAGAAAATTGATGCAAGATAATTTCACACGGGTTATTGACAGTCTGATGAAGAAGAATGAAGAGATAAGGACTGAATCATTTCAGAAATCCAGAGAAATATCAGATCTAAAATCATCCATCACCACTATGAAGATCTAAAATCCAAAGAAGAAGTGACGACCTTAATTTCTGATAACAAGGTTATGAAGAAAGTTGTAATGGGAAAGCTTTCAATCATTTTGTCATATATTGATGTTGGCAAAAATGGGGAAAGCAGCAAAATAGGGAAAGAGATCAAAGAAGGAGAAAAGAAAGTAGAATAAATTCTAAAGAATGTTAAAGATTTTGGGAAAAGCTATGGATGAAGAATTTGAGGCTGCAAAATCCAAGGACTTGATCCTAAGGCTTGCTGAGCAGCAAACTGAAAGTGAGAAGAAGAGTTCTCAAGGAAAGATTATTCAGTTACCTAAGTCTGCAGCTGTTAAGCAACCAGCTATGAAGTCTCATCATTCACATCATGCTGGACATTGGGAAAAGACTGTGAAAGAGTTCCAAGAAAGTAGAGAGCCAATCTCTATACCTATGAAAGTTCAACCTCTGAGACAGATTGCACAGGAAGAAAGTATAGAAGGAGAAAGAAAGAAAGAAGAAGAAGAAAAGAAGAAAGCAATGAAAACTCAATTTGAGTTGCATGGGAAGAATTTGAGGAGATCGGAGATAAGCACTCACTCCTGAAGAAGATCAAGCTTAAGAAAGACAAATATCAGAAATTCAGGGACATGAAGGCTAATGGCACTTTATACAGTGGAATCAATGCTCATCTTGTTGGTGGAAAGGATGTAAAAATGAAGAAGGCACCTGCAAAGAAAGTCTACAGCTGGAAGAAGGAGGAAGAAGACGTTGCTATTTATGAGTTGATGATGATGTTGAAATACATTGAAGAAGATGAAAAGAATGAGAAGTTGACAGCTCAAGTGATTTACAAGCCTCAAGATGATTTTGATGATGATGCCATGAAGACTCTTGTATAGATTAGACACTAAAACTTCTTAGTTTTTAATCTATCTATGTGATGTAAGCTGTATCTAAACCCTTTTAATCTATGCAGCTTTGTCTTGTTTCTTTTGTTGTTTCTTGCATTGCATCTCATTATTCTTGTTTAGCAATATCTTATTGTTACTGCATATTTACTTGTTGTTTTGCATAATGTGTTTTGCCAACATCAAAATAGGGGAAAATTGTTAAGTACCTTGTTTAGATTTTGATGTATGCAAAACATATATTTTATTGTATTGAATCTAACACTTTATTTCAAGACAAATGGCTAAAGGAAGTTATATTTGTGAAAGGAAAGTTTGCAAATGTATATTTGATCATTCTACAGCCAAACATGACCTTGCAGCTGTAGTATTATGCCTACAACTAGTTTCTATTTTTTCAAGAACTTGCAGTTGTAAAGTTCAAGACCCTACAGTTGATATGACCGTTTGAAGAATGAAGTACAATGTCAAGGATTAATTAAGATTATCAAGACCCTTAATCTCAAAATAGTGAAGCATTTATGCACTCACTAAAGAGTAGTTAAGAAGGAACTTATCACAAGAAATCTGGAGCATTAATGAGGATTAAGTTTAAAGAAAATCAAAATTCTGTGAATGAAGACAAATAGTACACCCAGTACTATTCTGTGTGAAGGATGAGGACCACCTCACACATGCAAAGGTTATAGAGAGTAAGAAGAGCCTTATCCAGAATTCAAATTTCGAATTCTCCAACGGATAAGACACACCTCTTCATCTATAAATAGAAGAAGTTCTCAGAGGAAGCAACAACAACAACTTGAGTATTCAAACATTCAACCTGAGCAAGTCTACAACCAACAAATCTAAGAGAGAGATTCTTTTTATTCTTTGTGATTCATAGGATAGTTGGTTAGAATTTCTTTAGTAAGAACCACATTTGTTGTTGTTCCCTCACACACACTTTATTTTTTTTTCTACTTTGTGAGGTCTTTAACTCTTTGTAAGTTGTTATATTCTGAGTGAATAGGTTAGAGTATTTTCTTACTTAAAATAGATATGTGAGTGAATCTAGTTCTGAAGGGGAAATGCTTATATTGATCTTTGTGATCTGTTCTTAGTGAATTTGGTACCTGAGTGGTGTAACAGTGGATGTAGGAGGTCTTATTCATAGATTCTGACTCACTATAAATCCTTCTATTTTTCTTGATTTGTTTATTTAATTTTTGTATTGCATATTTATTTTATTGTCACATTCATCATTCATTTTAACTTAGTGCATAAAACTTTGTGTTTTTCACAAAGGAACTAAACTCTACAGCTGTAGACTTCTATAAGCCACTCAATTGTTAAGTTTGTTAAGTTCACGTTGTTTTTCATTCACACTTACACTTATTTCCTCTGCACATTAGAGGTTTCTCAATACACCATTAAGTTTGAGAACCCCTCTGATTTTGCCTACAAGTTGATTATTTTATTTGCAACTTTTTATAACTCTGCAGTTGTAGACTTCTTTAATCCACAACTGTAACATTTGTGGTCCAAAACATCTTGTAGACTTCCTGTTTTTAAACTTTAAAAAGGCTATTGTAATGTTCTAGAATTCCTTTTTGAAAATTTTTGAAAACTCGTTTTGTTTTTCAAGGTCTATTCATCCCACCTCCTCTAAACATTGACCACTTAAGGGACCAACACCCACTTGTCTCCGCAATTTGATCTCTAACTTTGGATAATAGTACAAATTGGTAGAGTAATTTTAATGTAGGATAGGGAAGAGAAGGAATGGGAAATGAGGCGCTAACTGATGTTGAAAATTTAGGATTTCTGCAATAAATTTGGGGCCTCTTTAGAAAAACTATATTCTTATAGGGACACATCCGCAAGGATACTTTTTTCTTGTAAGCAAATTTTAAGTTTAAATCAACTTAAAGATGCATGTATTTATCGATATATATATATATATATATATATATATATATATATATACTTTATGATAATTAGGAGAATTCCATTTTTTGTAGTATGGAGAAATTGTTGTTTGGTTTACATTTCTCGAAATTACAAATTACATTTTCTTTTGTAATTTAGGTTTTTCTTAAAAGTAAAAAGAAATATTATTACAATATTAATGAGTAACCCAAATTATAATTTAATTAGTTGTCCTTTTTTGCGATTAATTTAAAATCTATCTAAACATAATTAGGTAGATTTCATCTAATACGTAAAATCAATTGAAGTGTTATTCAACACATGCAAGTCTTACGTACGAATAAAAACGAAAATGTTTATCTTGAATTTAAAGTATAACAACAGAATGACTATTAATTAACAGAAAAACTATATCTTAGAAATTTTTGAACATTTAGACCTTTACTAACAGAAAAAAAAAAAAAGAAAATTAAAGCTCTTCCTATTAGATATATTGGGCTAGATCTAGTACTAGTGATTCTCATTAATTTATGCAAGAAATTAGCTTGATTTTTATATTGGTGAGAGATAACTAAATTAAAGGAGTTGAATAAAAGAAGATACCGTAGATTTCAAAATATTTAATACATAATCAATCAAAGTTCTATGCTATCCAACACATGCAAGTCTTATGTACCAATAAAAGTAAAAATATTTATCTAGGATAGAAAGAATAACAATAGAATTTAGATTTGCAAATACATGCAAGTTTAGAAATTTTCCCACATTTAAACCCTTACTAAAGCAATTTAAAAAGAAAAAATAGAGCTCTTCCTCTTAAATATATGGGGCAAGATCTAGTACTGGTGATTCTCATTCATTAGTTTATGCTAGAAAGCATGGTTTTTTTTATATTGGTTAAGAGAGAACTAAATTAAAGGACTTGAAGAAAGGAAGGTGGATGTTCATTTGCATGTTGTTAGAAGATATGGTAGACTTCAAAATATTTAATACTGTTGGTTCCTTAAAGTGGTCAAGGTCTAGGGGGGGTGAATAGACCTTGAGTCCAAAAATGGATTTTCAAACTTTTCAAAAAGATGGATTCTAGAACCTTACAGTAACCTTTTTGAAGTTTAAAAGAACAAGTTTACAAGAGTTTTAGAAACAGGACCACAAAGGTAACAGCTGTAGACTAACAAGTCTGCAGCTGCAGAATTCAAAACTTTTGCAAAATAAACAAGCACTTGTAGACAAAAGTATCAGAGGAGTTCTCACAATTAAGATTGTATTGAGAATACTCTAATGTGCAGCGGAATAAAGTGAGTGTTAATGAAAAACAATATAAACTAGACTTAATAGTTGAGTTACTTATGAAAGTCTACAGCTGTAGAGTCAGTTTCTGTGAAAATCACAAGGGTTTTATGCACTTCAGATTTCAAAACAATGATGAATGTAACAAGGAAATTAAATATGCAGTACAATAATTTAAATAGCAGAAAGTAAATAGACCAGGTTTATAGTGGTTCAGTGTCTATAAAGAGATAACCTACATCCACTGTTACACCAGTCAGGTGCCAAATTCACTAAGAAATGATAACAAAGATCAATACAAGTAGTTCCCCCTTAGAACTAGGTTCACCCAGATTCCTATTCTAAAAAGAGATAACCTACTCTATTCACTCAGAATATCAACTCACAAAGAGATATCTACACTAAGTAGAAATTAAAATCAGGTGAGGGAACAACAACAAAAGGTGTGATTCTTTCTAAGAAAATCCTAACCAACTATCCTATGAATCACAAAGATTAAACAAGAAAAACTCTCTCTCAGAATATGCTGGCTGTAGACTTGCTTAGGTTGAATGCTTGTATGCGCAGGGTTGTTGTTGTTGTTTCCTCTGAGGACTTCTTCTATATATAGAAGGAGTTGTGTGACTTATCCGTTGGGAATTTCAAATTTGAAATTCAGATAAGGCTCCTCTCTCTCTATAGGCATGTGTGAGGTGGTCCTCATCCTTCACACAGGATAGTACTGATTGTACTATGTCCTTTCCTTCAGAATTCTGGCCTCCTTTTAACTAATCTTCATTATCCTCCAGATTCTTTTGAAATAACCTCCACTTAAATTCAGTTTAGTGAGTGCTTGAAAGCTACAATAATAGTGCTTAAGGGTCTTCATAGTGTTTAATTAATCTCTGACTTGTACCATCTCTTGAAACGGTTCTTTGCAACTGTAGAGTCTTCAACCTTGCAGCTGTAGAGTCCTGTCAATATGAAAAATCGGCTGCAGAGAAACCTTACAGCTGTAGGCTCCTCGTTCAGTACACCATTAAGAAAAGCACTCTTCACGTCTATCTGATACACCTAGAACTTCTTAAATGTTGCATAAGCCAAGAACAACCTGATTCCTTCCAATCTTGCAACTGGGGCAAAGGTCTCATCATAGTCCATCCCTTCGGTCTGAGAGTAACCCTTAGCCACCAGTCTGGCCTTGTTCCTGACAACAACATTCTTCTCATCCCTCTTGTTCTTGAAAACCCACTTGGTGCCAATAACATGTTGACGCCTAGGTCTCTCAATTAACTTACAAACCTGATTCCGCTCAAACTAATTGAGCTTATCCTTCATGGCTAGGATCCAGTTGGGGTCAGCAAGAGCTTCTTCTATGCTCTTAGGTTCCTGATTACTCAGGAAATAGCAGAACATAGCACTCTCGCCAAAGGACAACCTTGTCCTGACCCCTCATTGAGATCACCAATGATGTCAGCCAATGAGTGATCATCTAGCCACCGCCTCCTACTGACGGCTACACTGGGAGCTGCTGACGTTCCTTCTCCTGAACCTGAAATGTTAGTTTCAACAATAATAGGCAAAGAAGCGGAACGAGCAAGAACAGGAGACACTGAGTCATTTCCTGAGGGTTGGCCAATATCAGGGACATTGTTTCCCCCTACAGTGTTAGACTCAGTAACTGTCTCAGGTGCAGAAGCATCATCACCGACAGTACGTACCTCAGGTTGAGTCTGTGCCTCCGTATGAGACTCAACATTCTCTGAGGCTGGGGCTTGCTGAGGGTTGGCCTGAGGTCCATCCTGATCATCATCATCATCATCCCATCCCTTGGGAGCACCTACAAGTTTGATCTTGAATTCAGGATTCTTCAGGCTCAATCTTGTCACCCTCTTGGTAACCCCCTCAGTGTCAGGACTCGGAACCTGTTTTCTACGCAGTGATGCAGTCTCATCAAACACAACATGAGGTGTTTCCTCCACACAAAGGGTCCGACAGTTATACACCCTGAAAGCTTTGCTGACTGAGGAGTATCCTAAGAAAACTCCCTCATCAGACTTGTTATCAAAGGCTTTAAGCTGGTCTTTCCCATTGTTCAGGATGAAACACTTACACCCAAAAATATGGAAATAGGAGACGCGAGGCTTCCTTTTATTCCACGTTTCATAACGTGTCTGAGCATGTTGTTTGTTCAGCATAGATCGGTTCTGAGTGTAACAAGCAGTGTTGACTGCTTCAGCCCTGTACTTCTTGGGCAGTCCTGACTCAGCCAACATGGTTCGGGCAGCTTCCTTCAGGGTCCGGTTCCTTCTCTCAGCTACCCCATTCTGCTAAGGGGTCCTGGCTGCAGAAGTCTCATGTGCAATACCAAGGTCTGTACAAAAATCAGTTATAATTGAGTTAATAAACTCAGTTCCCCAATCTGATCTGATCCTGACAATGCTCTGACCCTGTTCAGTACTCAATATCTTGAGTAACACAGGAAGCTTGACCTGAGTCTCCTTCTTGTTCAGCAAGAAAATCACCCATGTGTACCTGGAATAATCATCAACAACAACAAGGGTATATTTCCTACCATTCATGCTGACAGGAGTAATCGGACCAAAGAGATCCATGTGAAAGAGCAGAAGTACTCTGTTAGTTGAGAAGGCATCTTTCTCCTTGAATGAAGCTTTGGTTTGCTTGCCTTCTTGACATGCTCCGCACACGTGGTCTTAGCTAAAAACTTCATTAGGTAGACCATATACAAGAGAAAGTCTACAAATTTTGTTAATAATCTTGAAGTTTAAGTGACTCAGGCGTTTATGCCAAAGCCAACTGAGCTCACAAGAGCTCTTAGCGACCAAACAAGTTTCAGGAGAGCTGCTCTTAAAATCAGCAAAATAAACATTGCCTCACCTGACACCTGTTATCAGAACCTGCAGTGTAGATTTGTCCTACACAAGACACATGTTAGATGTAAACTCTACACTATAACCTCGGTCACAAAACTGACTGACCGAAAGCAGATTATGCCTAAGACCCTCAACATAGGATAGATTAAGCACTCTGACAGAACCAACAACAAGGGTACCGAATCCTCTGGTGAAACCCTTAGAGTTATCACCAAAGGTTACCTGCGGGCCTTCCTGAGCTACGTAGTCCTGAAGGAGATCACAAAATCCGTTCATGTTCCTGGAACACCGTGAGTCCAAGTACCAGTCCTTCATCAGACCCTCCTTCTTCTTCTTGTAGCCCGCAGCGACCTGAAAAGAAACAGGCCTCAGGTACCCATCTAGTATTGGGTCCTACAGTGTCAGCCATACCCTTCGGGATCCAGATTTGTTTAACAATTCTGATGGCATCAGAAGTGTAAACCTGTCTCCCTAAAACATCAACATACACCGTTCTCTTCTTCTTTTGTACCTGGGAAGTCGATGGTGTATGAGTGTCGGCCTGAGGTTCAGGAGCCCTGGATTGATTCCTGGGGGCGGGCCTCCTGTTCCTCCTAGGCCTGGGTGCGTTGGGCTGAGGTCTGTCCTGAGAAGGAGCAGCTCGGGCCTGGCCTCTAGGCACTTGAGGTCTGGCCTGAGTGTTATAGGAGTCAGGTCCCAGTTGCCTTTCAGGGGCCATTTGGTTTGTCCTTCTCCTCTGAGGATTAGGACGCTCCTGATGGGCCTTGTGCCCTGTCTGAGGCTTCTGGACCTCAGTAGTCCTTGGCCTTGCCGGAGGATCCCTCCGACCTGAGTTACTTCTACCCTGAACACTTTGAGGCTGAGCCTGAGAAGTGCTTGGAGCAGAATTCCTTCGGGCCTGAGAATTCCTAGGCTGAGCCTTGGAGTTTCCTTGGTCCTTCTTCCTCGGCTCAGGATGAGAAGCTTGTGCCTTTCCCTTAGGTTTTGGCCTAGATTCTTCAGTCCTTTGCCTGACAGGTTCAGTAGGTATTTTCTCCTTCCTTTGCCTTTATCCTGACGAGCAACACTGGGTCCTTTATCGTCAGTTTGGGAAGGGACAAACTTTTTCAGAGAGTTGCTCCCTGAAGCACCTCTCTTCTTCTTGCCCTTTGGGTCTCTCGAGGCATCATAGCCTAACCCCGCTTTAGCACCATCGGTCAACTGAGAGAAACTTGTTAACTCATTAACCACTTGGGTAGATGTGTGTAACTTCTTTACCTTTTCCTCAAGGTGCCCATTTGCTTCTTTCAGGGCCTCAATCTCAGTGGTGTACTGAAGCACCAGTTTTTTCATGAGCATTCTCTTTTGAGATCAGCTCAAGATCCCAAGAATTTTGCTCAGCACAAAGGCGAGCTTGCCACTCAGTTTTGAACATCACTCTCAGAGCAATTCGCTCAATCATCAACTGTTCCTGAGCGAGGAACAAATCAGTGTCATGAGTCTCAATCAGAGAGCTGATTACACTTTTCAGTCTTTCAACCTCCAGTGGAGTTTCATCATGCTTATTCCGAGCATGAAGCAACTCTTCCTGAAGATTTACTAATCTGAGGGCTTCCTCAGTATCTCTCGTCCTGAGAGACTCAGTTAGCCGATCATTCTCCCCGCTCAGTTGTGCATTCACATCCACTGTGTGAATATGAGTCTCCTGCAGCCTTGAGAAATCAACCATCAATTGCTCTAGGGCGAGCTGAAGGTCAAGATCTCTTGCTGAATCTGAGCTATGCTCAGGTACGTGATCAGGAGAAGAGGCAGAAGAACATACCTCATCATCTGCCATTAGGAAAAGATCATCATACTCCTCATCGGAGAAGAGTTTAGGGGACCGGCGTCCTGGGCCATCTGAATCTGAGGAATCCTCCGCAAGCATAGCTCTCCGGTTTGATGCCCTGAGCTCTCTCTTCGCTCTCCGATCCTCTCGCTCTCGAGCACTGAGGTCCGGACAATCATACTAATAATGTCCGGTCTTCTTGCAGTGGTAACACTTATCTACATCAGAAGCAAACTTTTTATCAGTGTACCTTTTATCAGATGACTCCCTCCGGCTCCCTGATGATCGTTCAGGATTGGAGCTGGATCTTCTGGGATCAGCATCATCTCTTCACTTCTCCTCTCTGCGCCGCTCAGGCTCCTCTCTCTCCCTCCTGGAATCTGAACCCCTCCTCTTTTCCCTCCCGGGGCTCGATCTCCTGAGGCTAGAATACCTGCGTTCACGATTGTCAGTATAAAACTTTTTATACCTGCCGAAATGAGACTTTATCTTCTCGAATCGTCGTGCCATCAGGCTGTACTCCAGGGCTAGCTCATCCTTGCTTATATCCCTGAGTGATTTCGAGCCAGATTCAGCCTCAGGCTCAGGAGTAGCTTTAAGAGCCACGCTCTTTTCCTTATCAGGTGTCTTCTCCTCACTCACCTCCTCACTGACAGCACCCTTCTTCTTCCTCTTATCGAGGTCGAATTCCAGAGCCTTTAACTCTAAGAATAGGTGAGAGTAAGGAATGTTTGTGAGGTCCTGAGTGTTCTTTAACAAGATCACTCCTGTGTCCCATCTTTCAGGGAGACAGTTCAGGATTTTAGACGACACCTCCCTCTTGGGAAAGTCCTTCCCAAGGGTTGCTAGCTCATTTATCATCTTAATGAACCGAGCTTCCATCTGATCGATGGACTCTCCTTCCAACATCCGAAAGGCCTCTAACTTCCTGATAGCAAGATCTCTCTTGTTCTCCTTGATCTTCTCTGAGCCCTCACTCATCTCCTTCAGAGCATCCCAGATCTCCTTTACGGTCGTCAGATGCATGAGCCTAACCGAGTTCTCATAAGAAACGGTGTGGAGTATAATGTTTTTCGCAACATTATCCAGTCCGATTTACTTAATCTGATCAGCAATAAGCGCGGACCTCTCCACAGGCTCATCTCCGGCAGCCGGAACAGGGACAATGCCAGCTACAGGCCAGGTGGTTTGAAGATTCCTCATAAATCTGATCGGACCATGCTCAATCACCTGGGGCATCTGATCATGGATGGAGTAGAGATGTACAAGGACCCTAATATCCAATAATCATAATTGTCAATAGAGAATTCAGGAAGACTGCCTTCAAGGCGCTTAGAACTGGATGCCATGAATGCAAGTTTTTAGAAACAAGATCTGTTCAGTTGACCACCAAAAGTTTCTCCTCATAAACTATTGGTAAACAAAGTCAGGGGTCTTTTGAACCACTGCTCTGATACCACTTGTTGGTCTCGAAATGAGTATACTCAGTGTATGGGGGGAATACACTGATGTCAGATTTTCTCGAAATCTCAGGAAAATGCTCTTTCAGACTTAGTCAGGAAGCTCCTGAAAATGTTCAGCCTACTGATGGTCCTCAGGCGCAGCAGGGACGGATCAGTAATGAACCAGATAAGCTAAGTCAGAGTTATGCTCTCAGAAGCTCAGTAGAGATAACAATCCTTCTGATCGCTCAGAATCTAGTCAGTTGGACTACTATCTCAGTAAGCTCAGTTTAGTGCGGAATGTGAGCCCTTAAGTGGTCAATCGTTTTAGTTCTGAAAACTTATCAGTTTGCTTAGTGAAAACGTGGTTAAGGCTGGTGCACAGTTTACTGATCAGGATGACAAGTCAGTCCTGATGGTTTTTCAGAAACAATGCAAGTATGCTTTAGTTTAATATGAATGACAGTTTATGATCCTGAGCAGAATAGTAAATCAGCACACAAGGGTCTTTATACATCCACGACATGATTGAACAGGAAGCTATCCTCAAAACCCTGAGGATATATACTTGGGTTTTACGTGCCAAGGGACACGAATAACCAACTTCCTCTCTAAGGAACTGACCCCTGGGTGGTTTTACAAGTCCCAGTCCTTCCTACCAACCAACTCACAACCTGAGGGGTTTGGTATTCATGTTTTCTAACTATTGTGTATTGATCCCTCTAACAAACCAGTGCTAAGGGTGGGATCAATACTCTAAGCAAAATACAGAATGAGATTCCTACTACAACACTAGGGAAATTTAGAGTTTCAGAGTGTTGTTTCAAATGAACTTTGAGCGCTTGGAATCTTGAGAGTTTCTCTTGGAAATTTCCCGTTAGCCTTGAATGGGAGCAAGGCCTTTTGTATTTATAGGGAGGTTTTAAATAGATCCGTTTCAAACCTTCCTTTTTTTGGGTAGATGCAGGTACTTGCTGTCCTTGTCTGACATGGACCATACCTAGTATGGTAAAGTATCTGATCCGCCGCCTGCACCTCTAAGATGCATTAAATGTGCTTAGTCTCCGTACATACGTGTCACCTTCTAACTGGTCGCTTGTCCAATGGCTAGTTTGTCAGCAATGACTTTACTGATCCTCGTACATTTATAACTCTGAGTTTCTCGTTCTTAACTCAGCATAAATGTTTGTCTTATGTTGGAGACTCTGACATTCTTTCTGCTTCATCAGACTTCCATTCGCACGTGTAACCTTTGGGTCTCAGGACTTACAAGTATCAGGTTAACTGATACTAGGCGCAAGTCAGGACTTAAGAACATCAGAAAGACATTCAGCCAGATCAAGGTTACACACTGCCTTTATTGATAGAGACTTCCCTGAGCATGCTTAGTCTACTCAGTTCTGTCAGTATCAGTGGTCTTCTTCAGGGTTGCTTCTAGGCATCTTCGGGAGTCTTTCTAGGTTTTTCAGGTTGCAGCTTCAGGTTGATCATCTTCAGGACGATCATACCTTCAGGATTGGAATAGCTTCAGACTTCAGACTTTAAGGACGTCTCCATCAGTTCTCACTCCTCAGTACGTTCCCCCTGAACTGAATACCTGTGAATAGAGAAAATCTATTCTAACCTATCTATCCTGAGCCTATCATCCTGATGAACTATACTTAGGCAAATTCATCAAGGGGTTTTGGGATCTAATCAAAACACTACCTGATTGTCCCAACATCTTTTTCTACTGCTAAAGCTTCGTCGTTCCTTTCCTCATCAAATCTGACCACCTTCCAAGTCTTATTCTGAATTTCCACTTGAACGACTGCTTCTGTTCCGAAGGCCAAGGCAAATAGCGTTTCTCCGGTACTTGCTCGATATGATGTACTATATGACCATAGAACCTCCGGAAATTCGTCCACCCAACTTCCTTTCTTGTCCTCAAGACGGATCTTCAACACATGTTTCAATATTTTGCTCACTGCTTCCACCTGACCGTTCGATTGCTGATGGAAGGGAGTTGAGTAGTGCTTCTTGATGTTCCACGAACTGCAAAATTCCCTCAACTTCTATCCGTCGAACTGCCTTCCATTATCTGTTACGATTGATTGCGGAAGTCCAAATCAGCAAATTAAATTATTCCAAATGAAGCCGATCATTCTTTTTTACGTCACCGTTATGAGTGCCTCGGCTTTAGCCCACTTAGTGTAATAATCCACTGCTACTACAGAAAACTTTACACCGCCTATGCCCATTGGAAATGGGCCGATCAAGTCGATACCCCATTTTTTAAAAGGCCACGGGCTGAAGACTGACTTAAGTTGAGTAGCTGGGGAGTGGATGTTAAGTGCGAAAAGTTGACACTTTCGGCACTTTCACGCGAAGCTAATGGCATCTCTACGAAGAGTGGGCCAGTAGTACCCCTGTCTGATTGTCTTGTATGCCAAAGCTTGCCCCCCAACGTGACTTCCGCAAATCCCTTCGTGAATTTCTTCTAACACCTCAAACCCTTACTTTTTATATATGCATTTGAGTAGGGGTACAGAGAATCCACATTTGTATAGTTGGTCGTCCACCAGGGTATACCTGGCTGCTTGCTTCACTAGCCGGCTAGCTTACCCATCCTTCAAGTATTTTTGGATCGGAGTGCGCCAATCTTCACCATCTTTGTCCTCTTCCTGCCTCCCACTCAAAGTCTGGTTTACTTTGTAATCAAACGTCGAGAGGTTCTTTAGTTTGGTGACGACGACCTCCGTGACTTCTGCTTCGCCGCTACTGGTAGCTAGTCGGGCTAGAGCATCAGCTTGCGTGTTTTCCAACCTTGGAATATGATTGATGTAAACTTGCATAAACATCGAGATCAGATGGGCTACTATCTTCTGGTATGTCATCATTTGCTGATCTTTTTCCTCGTACTCCCCCCGGACTTGGGATATTATTAGCTGGGAATCTCCGAAAATCTGAAGATTGGTTGCCCCCACAGCTAATGATAACCTAAGTCCGGCTATCAGCGCTTAATATTCCGCCTCGTTATTAGTTGCTCTTAAGTCAAACCAGATCGCGGATGTGAACACTTGTCTATCTGGGCTGATCAGAACTACACCGGCGCCTGCTGCTGTGCTAGTTGATGATCCGTCAACGTAGAGGTGCCACGGAGCTATACGTCCCCTCGTTGGATCTTGTGGGAAAGTTAGCTCGATGATGAAATTGGCGAGGGCTTGTCCCTTAATCACTTTTCGGGTGCGTAGGTTATACCGTATTGGCTAACTTCTAGTGACCATTTCAGCAAGCGTCCTGCAGTGTCTGGCCATTGTAGTATTTGCCGTAGTGGGAATGTTGTCAACACCTTTACCGGGTGGTCGAAGAAGTAAGGTCGTAATTTTCTAACACTCATCACCAGTGCATATGCTAGCTTTTCTGTTGGGGTGTACCGCAACTCAGCTTCATGTAAGACTTGGCTTACATAGTACACTGGTAGGTGTGTTTTCACCTCTTCTCGAACCAGGATGGAACTAATGGCCACTTCCGACGCACCTAGGTACAGGTACAGCTTCTCACCAGGTACCGGCTTTGATAGGATTTGAGTATTTGCCAGGTATGCTTTAATGTCTTCAAAAGCTCGTTGGTACTCACTCGTCCATTTGAAGTTGTCTTTGTGCCTTAGCCTATTTGCTTTGATAGCTTCAAAGAATGGACGGCTTCGATCACCGAACCTGGAGATAAAACGGTTCAAAGCTGCCAAACATCTGGTAAGTCTTTGAACCTTTGGCACTGAATCTGGTGCACTCATCTCAATTATACACTTGACCTGGATCGGATTGACTTCTATCCCCCTTTGGCTCACCAGGTGCCCCAGGAACTTTCCTGAATGTACGCCGAAGCTGCTCTTCTTTGGATTCAACTTCATGTTGTAGTGGCGTAGTATGTCAAAATTTGCTTTAGGTGGTTTAGGTGATCCTCCTTTCGCAAACTTGTGACAACTATGTCGTTCACGTACACCTCCATAGTATGGCCGATGTTTTGATTGAACATCTTGTTCACCAACCTTTGATAGGTAGCTCCGGCGTTGATTAGTCCGAATGGAATCCTCTCCCAGCAGTACATGTTCTTGTTGGTGTAGAACGCTGTGTGTTCCTAGTCATCTGGGTGCATTGCTATCTGGTGATAACCTGCAAAGGCATCCATGAATGTCATCATTTCGTAGCCTGCAGTGCTATCTACAAGTTTATCAATGTGGGGCAGTGGGAAGTTGTCCTTCGGGCACGCCTTGTTTAGGTCTGTGAAGTCAATGCACAACCTCCACGTTCCGTTGGGCTTCTTCACCAGGACGGGGTTTGCGACCCATTGCGGGCATAGGGCTTCCTTCATCAACTTGTTGTCCAACAACTTCTTAACTTCCGTGGTTAAAGCCTCGTATTTGTCTGGTCCGTACTTTCTTCATTTTTAGCGAACAGGTCTCCTCGTCGGGTCTATGTTGAGCCGGTGACATGCATGCTCCAACGGGATTCCTGTCATGTCTTCTTGGGACCAGGCAAACACGTCCAAGTTGGACATAAGAAACTGCTCTATCTTCGATGGGTACGGTTCTGGCAACTCGGAACCTATGAAAAGTTCCAAGTCCCTTTCCGGGACCACCGGGATTGCTGTTAATTCCTCCATGGGAGTGGCCTTCCTTTTCTTGCTATTCCACCTTGGATCGTTGATGAAAACATCCCACTCCTCTTGTGACATCTGCATAGGTTCGTGACCTATACGTGGCTCGATATCATCAGCTTTACCTTCAACTTTGGCAGGTTCACCAACTCTCACTGCTTCTGGTGGCTGATCATCATGGGATGGTTCTACAATCTGGGGAGCTGGATCCACTTCCATCGGCACCGGTTCTTGACCTCCCGCAGGTTCTCCATCTTGAGCATCGTCGACCACTTCCATCGGTGCAAGTTGCGAATCTTGTGCAGGTTCCTGCACTTGGTTAGTTTAGGTTTCCTACACTCCCTCCATGGGTGCCGGTTGTGTATTTTGCGTAGGTTCTGGGACAAGGTCAATCTCAGTTGTGGATTCCGGCAGGTCTCCTACCTCCATCAACTCGGGCTCGGTTGAAATGATGTCTAGGATGTTTGGCTCGTCTGCCGGAATCTAAATATCTTCTTCAAGGATGTGAACCTGCATTACAGATTTCTTTACTTGGCCATCTTTTATTTGAAGCAAGCATTCCCTAGCTTTTTTCTGATCACCTTTTACTGTTCCGACACCTTTAAGAGTTGGAAATTTGAGACAATAGTAGTAGGTCGAACATGCCGCTTTGAATTAATTAATAAAAGGGCGGCCAAGGAACCCGTTGTAGGAGGACTACTGGTCAACAACAAGGAAATCTACTAATCTAGTCAGTCTCCGCTCCGGGTCCTCGGTCGATACAAGTTGGACTCTCAACCTAATATTGCCTACGGGGACAGTTACAGCTTCTCCGAACCCCACTATCCTAGCATTGCTAGGCTTTATATACGACTTAAAATCACCTAAGGCATCTAAGGTGGATTTGAAGAGAATATTGGTGAATGCGCCAGTATCCACGAGCAGCCTGTGAACTCGGACGATCATGATGTTGGCGCTTATCACCAACGAGTGGTTATGGGGAGTCAAAATCCCTTCCAAGTCCACCGAAGAGAATGTCAGCTCGGCTGTTGATTAATTGGCGGGATTGGCGCTAGAGCTGCCTTCTTGCACTTGGTTTATGGCCCGAACTTCGGCCTTCCTTTGCCTCTTTGAGATGGAGAAACTTCTATCTTGGAGACCTCCGGTAGCTCCAATTATTTCTTCGAGAACTAGGAGTTCACGGGTCAGCTCCTGGTCTTGTTAAGGTTGAGGAGTTACCCTACGTCTGTGCTGAGGACCACGTCGATCCTCATCCTCTTCTTCATCATCTGACACCTCCCTCCTTTCAACCCTAGTTCTCTTAGCTGGTGCCTTTTTGACAAACTCGGCCAATTTCCCAACTTCGTAGAACCTCCACAATTGCTTGAGGAGGTCTTGGCATTCGGTGGTGAAGTGGTCGATTGACTGGTGGTAGGCACAGAATTTGTTAGGGTTGAGCTTCGTGCAGTCCTGGCGAATCCTCCTAGGTTCGTTCAACATGGCCTTGTCCTTCACCGCCGCAAAAATGTGATCAACGGAGATGGTGAGTACTTGATTGATTTTTTCTTTGAACTCGTCTCCATCACCAAATGCTTTCAAGTTCAGTGGAGCTTTGTAAACGCCCCCGGACTTCTTCCCGTGTGGCTTCTTCTCGTCGGAGGCACCGACCTTCTTCATCAAGGCCTCTTGCATGGCCACGTACACCACAGCTTTGTGTCTAAACTCGGTGTAGGTGTTCAGGCATGCAAGGTGCATCTCTTTCCAGAGTTTGGTGCCCTTTTTTAGTCCAGCCATCACGGCAACAATATTGGTATCCTCGCTCACCGGCTCATCTTCCAACAATATTTTATAAAATCTCTCTAAATACTACTGGTCTATCTTATTCTCACCTTGGTGTATGTTGGCGAGTCGATGCTTCTGGGTCAAATAAGACCTGAATCCAGAGAAATGGGCCAAGAACTCCCGCGTGAGTTGGCAGAAGGACTGTATTGACCCCGGGGTAAGTGACGAGAACCAGCAATGGGCTCGGTCCCCGAGGGTCACCGGGAAGTTCCGGCATTGTGTTGCGTCAGTGGCACCTACAGAAATCATGCAGTCCGCATATTTGGCCAGGTGGACCTTCGGGCCTGATTTGCATTCATATGCGAACATCACCAGAAATTGTATCTTTTTCTGAACCGGTGCTTTGAGAATGGCGGGTGTCAGTGGAGACGCAGAGAGTGTGGTAGCATTGGGTTCGCCGGCGTTGGATGCTACTTGCATTTGTAGTAGCTCAACGGCCTTCTTCAAGTTGGCCAACTCGTCGTCGTGAGCCACCTCCTGTGGAGGCTATTCAAAGGTCGTACGCCTCATGGATGCACATCCCCGTAGTCCCTCGCTTTGGGGTGGCCCTTCTGTGATGGGCGGGAACTGACAGCCTCCATTGATCGATCGTGAGCGGACCAACGAGGTTGTAGGTACGATTCTCCCCTCCGGGATGATGCAGGGGCCGCCACTCGTTCGTTCTCTTCGCGTCTGGGCCCTAATCTACCCTGGAGGACCTCCCTTCTTTGTGATTGGTGGGTGGCGGAAGCTCCGGTATAAGTTGAAGCTCGCCCATCATGTGTTTTTAGTCCGAAATTCTGGGAATTTATTGGAAAACTGGAAATATATGTATATCCTCAAAGTGTTCTTGAGTTTTATCAAGAACACATGTAAATCTTCAAATTTTCTCACTTTTGCTCACTGATTTTTTCAGAATCAGAGGTTCAGACTACCCTACTTCTAGTTCCAAATTGTTGATAGAATTTCGTAATGATGTAATTAAATGGTTGTTATAACATACAATTCTACCAACCAATAATCTAAGATATATTTGTTCTTGAGGATTGGATATAGAGAGAGAAAGTCAAGAGCTTTATTGAGAGAAAGTATGTGTGTATTATGAAACTTAGAGGGAGAAAGATACAAGAGGGACATATTTATAGGTTTGCATGTGTGGGGTGGCACCTTGTGAGCCTATTTGGCTTTAGGTGTTGACAAGTGTCCTTGACACTTGTCCTTACTCACTACAATGCTACCTTTACAATGCTCATCCTACTACATTTCTACTTGCTTCTTATACACACGTTGTCAAGACCCTAGACCTAGGGGAGCTTCAAGGCCTTGTGTTGCATTGGAGCAATGTAGAGATGGACTCTGGCTTGGTCTTGTTGAATGTGGGTGAGCTTCCCTTCAAGAGGGGAAGCTCGCCAGTGAGCTTCTCTCTCCTGCACACCTTCTTGGAGACCTTTTCTAATGTTGACTTTAGTCAACGTTGACGTCTCATCTTCCTAGCAAGTTGGCGACCTTCTCAACCTTGTTTAATTAATCTCCTAATTATCTTAAGGTAGTTCGTCTATCAACACACGTTCCTCTATATTAAATCATAGCAACTGTCATGTTCTCAATGGTGTCGCCCAAGATGCAAAGTATTGAGTCTCTTTGACTCTTTACCCATAATAAAATAAAGCGCCACGCACGGATTACACACAGTCCTATTTAAGGGATAGAGGTTTAGAAATAAACGACCACTGAGGTCTAATTCTTCATCCCATAAATCAGTAGGGAAGAATTACCTCTCTGTAGGTCCTCTTCCATGCATCATCATTCACTAGTGTAATCCCTTGGTCAAGATAAGCCAATCTGGAATTTACACATCAACCATTTACCAATGGGTGTTCAAATCTCATCTAGGTTGTGAATTTAGTACTTGTCACAAGACACTGATAATATGATCTTGCTGTGAGTTATCCGGGGATCACCACATTTATCTATAGTGTAACTTGTACTATTATTTGAACAGGTTGCAATAAATAAATAACATTCATATTATTTAAAGCAAAGTGATAAAAGATTTATTTCAGATAATGCTTCAAAGATTCAGTTTAGTTATACTAAGTAAAAGCATACTTTCTAGTATAACCCTAACAGTCTTGTGCTCCACCCAGGATTTACGGAATCCAACAAGGGTTGACTTGCGACGATTAAAAGATTTCCAGAATATATAGAAGACCAATCAATCAGGGGGACAAACCTAATTTATTTGGGATCCTGAAGATATTTTTAGAAATCATGAAGACTGATAAATCAATCTCGCTGATTGATTACATCATAATTTATAGGGATTCAAATCATTAGCCAACTCTAACGGCTATATGATCCAACCCTATAAATATGAGTACCTGTGAAGAAATTAACAACGGATTATCACGCGATTAGACTTGCCGAAACTCTGTCAAATTTCTTACTCGTACTCAAACACCCTACACTCATTTCTATCCATTGTAAAGCTTTGTAGAAGCTGTTTGAAGGTCAACTGCCATTAAAGCATTGACTGACTGTAAGAGAGCCAGACTCTCAGTGAGTGAGTAAGATAGTGGAGAGCCCCACAAGTCCTATTGGATTGTGGAGAGTGGATTAGGACATTCTGGTCTGAACCACTATAAATCCATGTGTCTTGTGTTCTTTAATTTTCTTTGCTTATCTGCGCACTACACTCACTAAAAGGTCTTTCAAATCTAAAACGTTTCCGCACGATAAATTCACAGCGCACCTTTTTAAAATAAGACGACCTTTTAGGTGGTCTGCTGATTTTCATAAAAGGCCTGAAATGAAAAGTTTTGGAACATGTCAAATCTATTCCACCCCCCCCCCCTTCTAGACTTGACCACTATGACAAATTTCGCTTTTAATAGCATAGATATAATAGCGGGTAATTTTAAAACCGCTTTTAAAGGTAAAAAAAACCCGCCATTAAAAGTTCAACCGCTATTGTAAGTCAAAATGCGGAGTTGAAACATAGTGGTGAATGATAACCGCTATAATTCAAATGATATCTTTTCTTAAAATTATGGTGGTTAAAAACCGCTATTAAAGACTTTAAAAACCGCTATTAAAACATTTAAAAATCGCTAAAAAAATTTCAACCGCACGGAATCGAACCCTTGACCTTCGGAGAGGTATTGAGCGCAATTAGCCACTTGGACAAAGTATCTTGTATGTTTTAAATGTAATACCAAAATATTTATAGAATTAAATTATTTAACCATTTTAAATAATAGGAAAAAGAATAAACCCCCCGAGAATCGATCCTGCAACCTCTCAGTTAAAAAACACACCCTAACCACTTGGACAAAGACAAGTCTTGTATATAAATTTCAATACCAAAATATTTATTAAATTAATCAGTTAAAATATCAATTACAAAACAAACCCTAATTAATTCACATCACACATTTCCTCCTCCTCTCATTTTCGCGATACCTCCCAAAAATTGAAACGTGGTTCTCCATTTTTTCCGGCGTACTCCAGGCGGATTTTCAGCGGCCAGGCATCACCGCCTCCCTCCTTCCTCGCCGGCGCCACCCACGCTTGTGCGCTGCATCAGACACAGTCGCAGCCTCGCCTCCGCCGCCCACGCCTGTGCGCTGCATCAGACACAGTCGCAGCCTCGCCTCCGCGCTGCCTCTGCGCTGCCACCGCGCTGCCTCCGCCCTGCCACCGCTCTGCCTCCGCGCACTTCTGCCGTCCATGGCCTCCGCGCACCCCTGCCGTCAACTGAAGGTATAATTGAATGTGATTATATTTTATTAGGGTTTCAAAATTATTTTTTGCAAGTGTGGGCTGTGCAAATCAGTTTGCGATTTTGTGACTAAAAATTAGGCGTCCCTGTGATAGGCGATTTTGTGACTAAAAATAAAAAAATTAGGCGATTTTGTGACTAAAAATTAGGCAATTTTGTGACTAAAAATTGTTGGATGAATGAATTTCAAGTCCAAACTTTGTATATAGGTGTGTGGTTATGGTGTTTCAGAGGCTGTGTGTGGTATTGATTGCAGTGGGTTGTTGTGGATGTGTGAGACACGGTGGTTGAGTGAATGCTTGAGCAGTGCTTTTCTCCTGAAATTTGCTTGAGTGGGCAGTGGCATTGATGTGGTCTCAAATCTCTTTTCCTAATGTGTACTGCAAACTTTCCGATTTAAATTAAATTAAAAGGCTCATGAAATTATACCCATTAATTAAATTATCAAAAATTAATTAAATTCTTGAAAGAACTTAATTAAATGAATAATATTTTTTTATGGAGCTCAATTAACAATTAACAAAATAGATAACAATTAAGGCCCTAAATGCATACAAAATTCTAAGAATTCATCTCAAAATGGACACAAATTGATGCAAATATGACCCTAATCAGTTAGTTCCCTAACCAACAGTATGATATGTTTATGAGGAAACTGGAAATTTTGTGCAGATTTTTGAAATTTAAGAATTTAAGAAAATTATCTTCTAAAATTATCTCTTTTTTAATTTTTATATTTTAATTAATAGTTCATTAATTTATTTTCCTTTACTTTGCAAGATTTACAATTGTAAATTGATGAGTTAGTACTCTTAGTAATTTTAGATGTTGAGATGATTGTGAATTTTGAGCTTATGTTTCAATTTAATTATTTCTAGTTAAATTTCATGATTGTTGTTGATTCTATTGATGGTTTTTATTGTGCTCTAATTAATTTTCATGTCTAATTTATATATGAATTTATGCTTACAATATTAATAAGGTTGAGTGAACTAAATAATTTATATAGTAACTCTTTAGAAGCATATTAGTTTAAAAAAATTACATCTCTTTAGAAGCATATTAGTTCAATTATTTGAATTAATATTATTTTCTCCTTATTATTAAGGTAGATATATTATTTTTTGTTAAAACAATCTCGTTTTTTTTTAAGGGCTCTGCACATTTTTAATTCTTCGATTGGAAAAAGAGTAAATAAAATCAATTGGAATGTAATTGAGGTATGAAAAGTTTTCATTTGTAGTATTCATAAATAATTTATAACAAACCATGTGTTTTACAATGAGTTTTGTTCCTAACTTAGGCTCCTAAGCAACCCGACTCATGTCAGTGTGGCTTTTTTATACTTCGCTACATGAGAGAAATTGTCAAATTTGAGGGCACAGTTGAAACATGTTCGATGCAGCCAATGGTAATATTTATATGTAGGCATAATTTTTCATTAGATTTATTTGTGCTTTAATAATGTATTTTGTAATTCATAGTTCATGGAGAAAACTTATTCGAAAGCGGAAATTGATGAAGTGCGGGAAGAGTGGGCTTTACGCTTGCAATCATATATAGTTGAGTAGAAAGTGCGGGAAGCTTCTTTTGATCGGTGACAGCGGTGCATTTTTTTTACTCAAATTGACAATTATATAATTAATAATTATCTTTTTGTATATTGGTTTAAGTTTTGTTTCCTTGATGATAATTCATTTTCTTTGAATGTGAAGCTTGATCTTCAATGTGAGCCACTTTCATTCATCAGTTGTGAACCAAGGAATGGAGGAGAGATATGGTACTGCAAGAGAATATCAAACGTGTTGCTCAAGACTATTTGATTATTATGATGATGTAGTAGTTAATTAATTTAGTTATTGAACACCATTGGTACTTGAATTTATATTGATGTAATGCATTTTAAAGATTATTGCAATGATTAGCAAGTAATGATATGAACTTTTGAATTTTTAGATTTAATGTTATTTATATTAAAATTTCTTTTTATTTTAATTAAAGTATAAAAATCGTACTACAAGTTTTATTAAAAAAATATATAATATTGCAATAATTAAATATTGGAAAAATATTGAGAAAAGAAAGCGGTTATTACCCGCTATGTTTTTTACTTTTAATAGAGGGTAATACCCACTCTTGTATCTTAAGTAAACCACTCTTGAAAGTACTAATAAAAGCGGGTTTTAATATACAACAGCGGGTATTACCCGCTATTGAACGTACTTTTAATAGCGGTTAAAATCCGCTCTTATATGTCTATAAAACTGCTGTTTTAGATTTTATGAGTTAACAAATTTAGAAGATATAATAGCGGTTTTTAAGATACGATAGCGGTTAAAAACCGCTGTTAAAGTTAGATATAATAGCGGTTTTAAACCGCTGTTGTTCGGCGCCACTTTTAATATCACCATGTTCAACAGCGTTTTTTCTACCCTTTTAATGGCGGGTTTTACCCGCTATCTATCAGCGAATTTGTCATAGTGGACGTAGTGTTTCTACCTCTAAAACTGACTTTGGGACCAACAAATAGAATACATAAGTACAAGAATTAGCCAAGCACAAGAATTGCAAAAATAAAAAGTAAAGCATACCTGCATATATAAACTTGCCATGCAAGTGTCTAACACAAAATCTGTGTGGTGAATCAGGGAACACCACAGCGAAGGCCTGAATAAGTTCTTTCTGCTTGTCAGACATGAAGGTATATTCATACCCATTGTGGAGCTCCAAGTCATGCTTCAAGCATATAAGGAACCTTTCCCATGTTTCCCTTGACTCAGTAGTCACTACAGCCCAAGCAATAGGGTATAAACTGTTATTGGCATGAATACTTACAGTTGTCAATAGTATACCTTTGTGTGGACCTTTTAAATGCCATCCATCTACACCAATGATGGGCCTACAACCTGCTTTAAAACCTCTTTTCACAGCATCCAGGCATACATAAAATTCTGAGAACCTTCTATCTCCATTTTCATCTTTTCACTGCCCACAATTACAATAGACCCAGGGTTACTTCTTTTCAACTCATAAGCATAGTCCCAGAGCTTGCAAAATTGTTCCCCTGCATTTCCTTGAAGTTTTTTCAAACCTAACCTTTTAGTTCTTAAAGCTTGCTCCATTGTAATATTGCAATCTAAATCATCAGACACATCATGCATAAACGAACTAATCTTTCTCTTCGGATCTATTACAAACTTCTTAAGGTACTTCTCAGCCAATCAACTTTATTTCAAAGTTTTCACCCTATATTGAGCAACACAAGAGTGAGTACCCTGGTACTCCCTAATCTGAAAACTCTCCTCACCCTTGACCTTTACCAAGTGTGCTTTCCAACTGCGATTCTCCTCATTGTATTTTGCATAACATCTAGTAGGTGCAGTCTTTGTGAATTTTATTGACCTCTTAGTCTTTATGGAATATGATTGAATAGCTTTTTTAAATTCATCTGTACTACTAAAAATCATTCATAGCTCAAATTCAGGTTCATGAATCACTGCAGGGTTGAAATTGGGATAGCTAAGTTCATTTTTTTCTTCATCAGAATCATTATTTTCATTAAAATCTCCATTATCATAACCCAACACACCATCGCTTTCTTCACTGCTTTCACTTGACTCTATATTGTGATCAACTATGCTTTCAGTATTTATCCTTTCATTAACATTTTTTTCAAATAACAAATCATCATTATCACTCTCACTCTCTTCATTATAGTCACTATCACTGAACTCATCTAAGTTAGAGTCATCCTCTTTACCTAAATCATCATCCCTCTCATTATCAATCACATATTTCCCCTGCTCAATACTAACCCTTGCACTTGGTGTCTCATAATTATTATCTAAATCATCCTTTTCAACTAGACAGCATTTACCCTTATCTCCCACACTAACATCATCTCCATTACCCAAGTCTGCCCCAGTAACACAATGTACACTATCATCTTCCTCACTAACACTCCCTCCATTACCCACATTTTCATCCACAATATACACTACCATCTCTCTAAGAGGAGTATGTTTAATAGCCCACAGTTTCACATCTTCATCAGCCACTGTCAATCTAAATGAGTTGCCCATCAAAATATAATATTTCCTCATTCCTAAGTGTTCACCAAAGTATTGTGTCATTGAATTTTCTAGTGCATGAAGGCTTAAATGTCTAGCTACAACATAATCTAACTTAACACAAGAACCACCAACATAATGGGCAATAGGCTCAGTTTTACACTAACCTTCATGACGGTGTTCAAGTGTAACATAAATACATTTTGGATCTGCAAATAATTAAAAAATGAAAACAATTATTTTGTAATACTAGATAAACAATTAATTAAATAATAATGAATTCTCCAATTTATATGATACTGCACCATAAATCTGTAGTATCTCATTCTTTTACTATATTGCACACATGGAGTAAATTTCAATTGCATGGGACAACTCAGTAGTATGTCATTCCTTTACTATATTGTGCAAATTTCTGTAATTTCGGTTTCTTCTATATCTAACATTTTTTATTCAAGTTTTTAGGGGAAAAATGTATCTACTCTTTATGGTTTTGTAAAGAAAAAATTCTTATGCCTACCCTTTGACAAAACCGAGTGAAAAATACTAATATAATTCGAAAAACTTACTGTATATGGGTGGTGTAGAGTTTAGGCGATTCTTGTCACGAATATGAACCATTCTCAACGACTATTGCAAAGCTTTTCAACTGAAAGCTGCTGGCGACGCCATTCTTGGAGTTCTCTTGCGATTTTGGAACGAATAAAAGACGTAGCCCTCAATCTTCCCTTACCGCCGCAACTCCGCCATGGTGCGCTGGATTTGGTGTGAAAGAGGGGTTTAATTTTGCTCAATTTTTCTGCTATTATGGAACCATGAATTAGGGCTTTTGTTCTATTTGTTTAGAAATAATATTGTGTGCTATTTTCGTGGATATGAAAAGGCTTTTGAATTTTTTTAAATTTAAAAGATCTAAAAATGATGTGGCTGTACTAATAAAATGAATTTAATTTTGATATTTTTTAAATTAAAAAAAATGATGTGGCAAATTTTTAATACATGGCTCTGACGGGGACTGTAATCGGGTCTACACGTGTTAATTAAGACCATTTAAACCTATTTCGGGCTCAATTATCCTACATTTACAATTTTTTTAAATTATTTTCCTACTTTTCCAAGCCCAAAAACATAGTGTCCTTAAATTCCAACAACCCTATAATTAGTGTCCTAAAAAAACAATTTTCCCCACAAAGTAGAATACAAATGAAAATTATGTGAGGGATCAACAACAAAAATTTATGTGTACCCAAATGTATATAGGATGTACATTGATTTTAATTTGATTGTTCTAAGTACATGGCGCACTTTTTAGGCAACTGAGGCATTAATAGTGAGTTGTTCTTGGAATATTAGTGAATTGTTCTTGGGGTTGGGGTATTACAAACTTGTTCTTCGGGTACTACAGTCTTGTTCTTGGGGTATTAGTGAATTGAGTATTTGTAAATTGTTCTTGAAGTATTACTTACACACTACAAAAAAAGCGAATTTTAGCGACCAATTTAGGGACTGATATTTGTAAGATACCTGGGCACTTGCATTATTCTATATATGAAAACAACATATGTTATTTAATATATAGGTGAATTCCTATGTGTACCAACACATTACATACAAGATAATACATATGCATATATATGTAGAATTACAAACGAAAATTAGCCATTTAAATAGTTAGGTTATTCACGTGTGACATCTTGTAAAATGAATTTAAAAAAGTTAAGCGACAATTTAAGATAACCTATAATTGGTCTTGATCAGCAAAATAAACATAAAGTAATTAAATTTTGTTCAAGAAAATACAAACTAGGGAAAATTATTATTTTCGTACTGTAATTTTAACTCTTTTTATTTTAGTCCTACTAACTTTAAAATTTTGATTTTCGCCTTTTAATCTTACCTCTTTTTTATTTTGGTCCGATTAACTTTTAAATTTTAACTTTCTTCCTATAACTTAAATTTTTTTTTTTGTACTATAACTGTACTTTTTTTATACATGGATGGGGATGACACATGACTAAAATAAAATAATATGCAAGTTATAGGATGAAAATTAAAATTTGAAAGTTAATAGGACAAAATAAAAAAGAAGTAAAGTTACAAGACAAAAATCAAAAGGAGGTGAAGTTACAGGACAAAAATCAAAAAAAGGTGAAGTTACGGGACAAAAATAATAAATTTCCCTACAAACTATTAAGAATCGAAAGAAAAGTAATCAAGATCCATACATGAAAGAAACTGATCAATGGAATTTGGCAATTGTAGAAACCCGCCCCAATTTCAATTAATTATGTGTTTAATATTATTGATCTTCTTAAATAATTTTGATCGACAAATGGAAAAACCGAACCGAGAGCACCTCTAGCACTAATATAATTGATTAAATTAAATACTTAATTTATGAAATGAACAAAATATAACTTTTAAATAAAAATATTGATGTTCTTAAATCGCAAATAATTATTGAACGAAAGGATAAATTTTTGAAAACAAAATTCAACAAAAAGATATCAGTTTTCGGCGATATCGCGTCTCCCAATACAGGCTGCCACAATAACTACCCATGATCAAGAAAATTCTGCAATTATAGATTTTATAAAGTCAATAACATAGCTGCCCATTTGGATACTGACCCTTTCTTTTAATTTTTGGGTAATGACCATAATTTGACTTCTATAAATACTATGTTATGTTGAACAATTCTCACACCTCTCCACACTCACTTCCTCTCAGCCATGCACTCACCGAAGGGAGAAAAAATTTTCTTCTGCCTTTCCTTTCCCACCATAGGAGCTCTTTGTTCATCCTCAAATTTTCCTACCACTTCACGAGAAAGTTTAGCCCAACTACAAGTTTTTTCATCACTTCAAGAGGAAGCTTAGTCCATCTTTCAGTCCTTACCACTTTAAGGAGGAAAGTTGAGTTCATCTTGAGCTTGAATAAAGCTCAACCTCTTTTTCTTTTTCATTCTTGATCATTTACTAACTAATTAAAGTTTCCTTTTTTGTCCAGATAAAATCCAATCATCGTCGAGCCCTAATTCAACTCCTAAGAAATGCAAGAAGAAACGAGAAAGTCCAAAGCTCAAAGAGACCCATAAAAGGATCCAAAGAAACCTCCAACTTGTAGCAAGTTTTTAAGAAATTAAAGCTATTTTGGTCCCAATAACTTTCTGTTTTTTTCTAGATCTAGCGAATGTATTATGGCGGTCAGTAAATTAAAAATTAAATTAGCGACCATTTTTTGGGTCGCTAAATATCGAATCTGAATTAGTTAATTGAGAAATAATTTCTCGATTCTATTTTATTATTTTGCAACTACCTGGGCAGTTGCAAAATAGGGAAAGATCAGTTTCTGCTCATTCTTCTACATGGTTCTTTGTAAAAAAACATGAAGACAGAGTTCTAAAAACATCCCGAATTCGGACGAGTATTGTTTTGACGTGTTGGTTGCAATTGTGTGGGTCTATTGTCACATTGTCCTTGTTGCTTCAATTTCAGCGTACGTTTTTAAAATATTACCCTTCAAATCTCTTTTTGTAAATAGTTTAGTTTTTTGATAAAAATATATTAGGTAAAATATTTTTATGTGTTTATTATGATAAGTTTAACATGATTTGTTGTATATTAATTATTATAATGGTATACCTAATTTTATTGGAGATTATTCCAAAATTTATTAAAATTTGCGTGTGAATTACATATATTTGATAAATTAAGTGTAATTGATTTTTGATTATATTGAATTTTTTGTTTTAAAAAAATGGATATGCTTGTCTACAATCGAAACTCTATCGAATTTTTTTATAATTTAAATTTCATATATTCTTAATTTGAATCAGATCGAACTCTTTGATCGTTGTTCGATATATCAAATGTCTCCTATGATACAAGAACTAATCAACTTTGAGTTTTTCTAGAAGATATATTGAGTTTTCCTCTCTTCATCCACATTGCATGAATAGTTGTGGCCAGATTAGATGTCCCTTTCTAGGCAAAAAGTGCAGTAACAGGAGATTCTTGAGCATTGATGAGGTTAAAACTAATCTTCTGAGGTTCGATTTTGCTCTATTTTATTACAATTGGATCGAACATTTTAAGGACCGGTGGAATTATGATATCGAAATAGTGGTTGCATTTTATGATCTGTGGAGTAGTGGTGAAGTTGAGAGATTTGAGGTTAGTGGTTTGAGCTATGATCCACATACTCCATTCTTTGAGACACCACAGGATAAGGAAGATGAATTCCACATGTATCTTACGACGATTAATGAGTCTGTTTTGTGTGGTCACCACACTTCCATGGAGAAGGAACCAAATCCTCGTTTGAAGAAAATTTTTAAGATGCTCAAATCTATCGATCAGGGGTTGTTTCCTAGTTGTGATACTGAGACTCAGTTGTCATTCAATACTCAGATGTTGTCCATCAAAACTGAAGGCAAAGTGAGTCAGAATGTTTACAATCAATTTGTAAAATTGTTTAAACGGGTCCTATATAAAGAGAACATATCGCTAGAAAATTTCTATAAAAGTAAGAGACTCTTAAAGGATATGAATTTACCGTTTGATGAAGATTGATTGTTGTGCAAATGGTTGCATGCTATTTGGGGTGATGATGATATCATTGATCATTGCAGGATGTGCGGCCACCCTCGGTACAAACCATCTGATCGTAGGAAGAATAAGTCTTTAAAGTCTATGTATTATCTTCCCATCACCCTCGTTTAGAGATGTTATATTAGTCAAGTGCCACTGCAAAAGACCTGACATGACAAGCTGAGGATTGTTCTGGTTAGGATTCTAGAGAGCTGCGTCGTCCAACAGACTCTAATGCATGTAGACATCTTGATAGAGAGTTTCCAGATTTTGTGAGTGAGAAGAAAAATGTGAGGATGGGTCTGTGCACATACGGATTTGCTCCATTCAGAATGCACGAGAAGAAGTATTAGTTGTGGCCAGTGTTACTGACTCCATACAATCTGTCTCCTTGGTTGTGCATGAAGCCTCAACACATATTTCTCACTGTCTTAGTGTCTAGTCCTCACAACCCTAAGTATAACCTGGATGTCTACCTTACAACACTGATTAAAGAGTTGTTATCCTTGTGACATACGGGAGTAGAGACATAGGGCGTGTACAGAAAGGAGAGCTTCACATTACGGACTGCTATTTTATGGATTTTTAACAATTTTTCAGCATATTTTATATTTTCTAAGTTGCTGACAGCTGGAAAACAAGCATTGCTTTATTATTAGTATTGTATTCTAAATTTGAAAAAATAGATAAATTTATTTTTTAAAAAAAGGTTATTGGTTGTGGCATAAGGCAGTGATTTATAAGTTGATTTTAAAAAGAAAAAATGGTAATCAAATTGAGTAATGATTATCTTTTTTAAAGAAACAAAAGTCGTGTGCACATCTTTTATTATCTTAACTCAACATATATTTACGTTCGTTGTCACTCTATTGAGGAATTTCAAACTAAGCATTACCCAAAAGGATTCTATCAACTGAATATATGTATACGATCAGTTGGATTTGTCAAGGAAAGCAGTGAATTAAAGACTACGAGAAAAATAGGCAACCATTGAAACATGTACTAGAAATTTCGTTAAAGCTAGAAATTAAGAAAAACTAGAGATTTGTCAAAGAAACCATTCGCATGAAAGAAAGATAAATGGCAAAGTAGCGAAATATTAATATTTCAACCCTATTCATGTAGATACCAACTTTTGCTGAAACATGAAGCTGGTTTTATAGAAAATGTGTAAGCTAATATAACATAAACGTGACACTAGCGTTAAATTGAATCAGAATAGTGAGAGAGTTCTAGCGTTAAATTGAATCAGAATAGTGAGAGAGTTAATTAAGATAGAGACAATTAAAGCACGAAACGTTGAAGAACCCATCTATATCTATATTTGTATACTTCAGTAAAAGATGCAATACTACCTGCAAGAACATATAAAAGATTGAAAGGAGTGTAGGCAACGCAACCATTGATACATCAACGTAACAAGATCAATCAATACATGCATGCATGCTACAAATTCGTTGTTCCATGAATTAAAGATTCAAAGAAAAAGTAATGATATGGAGAAATGAATTCAATTAAGATTCCAGATGATCTTTGCGATATGAATATTGAGGAAAGCGTCGATGTAAGCATAGTGCACCTGCGCTGGTGAGAGCTGGTAGGCATTAGGGCCACCCCAGTCAACGTGCACCCTCCCCTGATCACTACCCGGCCGAAACGAATTCAGTATGTCCCACTTCTTGAAGATGGTCGCACATGAATTGGTGGAGGGAGGGAGGGCAAGGTTGATTTTCCACCAGCTGGACCACCAGGCACCGGTTTCCCACGCAGAATTGCACCGTCCTCGCACGGGCGGCTATGAAGTCGATCTCCACTTCCATGCCCACGATCCGTCGGAGCCCACTACCGAAGTCGGCGTAGACGCACCGTGTGATGACATCGGGGTGCTTTGTCACGGTGGTCAAGATAGTGTGGTCCAAGTTCAAAGACTTGTCCCAGATCGTGACATTCGAATGACTACCGTTGATGACGACGGCGTACACTTGCATATTATCCGTCTCCGTCAACTGCAGTGTAATACTGCTACTAATTGCCGCCATTAATCGATCTTCACTACTCAAGAAAAGAGAAAGAAATTACAAGTTATTGGAGGAGGCTTAATTTGTTGAAGGGAACGATCCATATATGCGTGGAATACGTATATATAGACGTGGTATATACGTGAGTGAATAAGAGCGGTTTCTTAGAATGATAAACAGTTAGCCTCTCTTTTTTCCCTTCATTTTCTGCTTTTAATTATATATTATTTTGAACATAGAGAATATGGTGTGTACGGTATTATTGGTATATCATATATATTTTTGGTGACTTGATTTTCACTTAAAATGTGGTTGCTTTTATTTTAAAGTTTAGTTGCCTCCACCTGCATTATTCTATGAAAACAACTTATAGTAATCACTTTGTAATCTTTTCAAAATATATATGCACATTTTTATCAGTGTAATTAAAATATTTTTAATAAACTTGATGATAATGTTTGTGGGCCATATGAGTAAAAAAGAATTGTTTGACATTGAAAATGGGTAAAAAAAAATTATATACATTTGAAGTTGGTAAAATAAATTTTTTGAAGTTGAAAATTGGTATTTTAAATTGTCTACCTAATATTAATATCTACTTTCTATAAATAGCCAATTGAAGTGGGCGGAAAATTAGGCTTTCTAATTTAGGTATACTATTCTATTTATATATATATATGTAGATTATAAAATAATCACTTTTGTAATCTATCTACAGGAAATCACACTTTACATGACGAATTTTTTCGTGACAACATAAAATTCGTCATAATTTGTTACTTAAAAGTGATAAATTTTATTTTTGTCACCAAATTATTAGAGATTGTGATAAAAATTTAATTTGTCATCAATAATTTAAAATTTTGTCGCTAAATTGTAAATTTCATAACGAATAAAAAAAATCGTCACATTAAATTTTGGTGACGATTTTTATAACATTTGGTCACGATGTGTAATGTCATGAAATATTATATATTTTTGTGACGATGATATATTTTGTCACTAGTTATCTAAGATAATTAGTGACACATTTATTTTGTCACAATATTATTTGGTGACGATATTTTTAGTAATTGGTGATGACGTATAGCGTCATGAAATATAATATTCTCATGACGATGGTATGTTATGTCACTAATTATTCAGAATGTTAATTGACACAATTATTTCGTCACAATATTATTTGGTGACGATATTTATAGTAATTGGTGACAATCATATTCACCTTATACTATATTATTTTCATGACGATTTTATATTTTTCATTAATTATTCAAAATAATTAGTGACGCACTTATTTTGTGGCTATATCCGTAGTAATTGGTCACAAATTGCAATATCATGAAATATAATATTTTTGTACTATGATATGTATGATCACTAATTATACAAAATAATTAGTAACACAATTATTTCATCACAATATTTATATCAATTAAAAAAAAATTGCCTCAAAATAGAACCGGAACCTTATACTATATTATTTTCATGACGATTTTATATTTTGTCACTATGATATGTATGATCACTAATTATACAAAAAAAAAAAATTAGTAACACAATTGTTTCATCACAAAATTCATAGCAATTTTATAAAATAAATCAACTCAAAATAGAACCCTGGACCTTTAGCACCAAACCTGCGAATTACCCAACAAAGCTACTAGAACTTTGTTTTAGCAGGGTCGAGAATTCAATATTAATAGGCCCAAGTTTTTATCCGTCGCGATAGCAGCACCTACTTGAACTCAGATTTCTCACCAAGGTTAGCAGTGTCAATTAGTAGCACCAAGGGTATCGCTGAATTGAAATCTGTTTCTCTCTGTCAAATCCGTCGCAGTGTAGTGTTAATTAACAGCACCGACTTGAACTCAGATTTCTCAACAATGTTAGCAACATCAATTAGCAACACCAATGTTAGCACCGAAATGAAATCAGTCAATTAGCAGCACCAAGGTTCATCATCTAATTTCTAATTTCTCTCTTTGAACTCAGATTTTACGAAAATTTATATATACATATTAGATTTTCAAAGAAGATAGGAAGTTCTTTTCAATTCTCAATTCCTTTCACTGCTTCATAATCTAGAAAGATGGTCGTATCAGGAATTTTTAGCAGACTTGTTTTTCCCTGCCCTTCAGGTGTTTGTTGAAAGTCCTAAAAGAAATTAAGTTATAAAGCAGAAATATTGCTTCTGCTAACTTTGTCATTAAACTAAAAATGCTTCAATCTTGACGAGCAAGCAGTCACTCCCTCTCACTCTCTCTCTCTCTAAAATCAGTATTGATGAGGAAGTAGTCACTATGTATAGCATTTTAGTTCTAGACATTGCTTATCATTTTCTTGAACAAATAGTATCTTACATTTCACATGTTCCAGAATAGTTTATCTAATTGTGGAGTTAAGCAAGCAAGGTAGGTAACAACACATTATTGTTACGATCCTACATTGAATCAACAAGAAATTATGGGTGAGTACTTAAGTGGGAGTCAATCCTCAACTTTTGGGTGGAGTTGGGGCTTCCATGCTTGAGTGCCTAAGAATCATCAAGTTGATACTGAACATATAAATAAGATTTCTATACTAGTTGATTGCTTCCATGTTTTCATTTTTGCTAACAAGTATTTTTAGTTTTTGTTCTTTAAATTCAGAGAGTTCACTACAAAAAAAGCGGGTATTAGCGACCGCTCTAGCGACCGCCAAACGGTCGCAAAACATAGCTAGCGACCGTTTTTGCGACCGCTTTTGGCGGTCGCTAAAACACCAGTCGCAAATTTACGACTGCCGAAACAGTCGCAAAGTTGGTCGCAAAAAATGTCCGGGTATTGACCTGGTTTAGTTTTTTAAAATTAACGACCGCTACATTGCGGTAGCTAAATTTAATTTAGCGCTGGTAGTTATGTTAATATAATTTTAATTATAAATTTTATTATAATTTTGCGACCGCTACGGGAGGTCGCTAAATTAAAATTAACGACCGCTTTTAGCGGTCGCTATTTATTTTTAATAATTAAAAATAATATATTATATTTATAGTTTGCGACCGCTGACGGCGGTCGCTAAATTTTTACGTATAAAAAAAAAATGTGACCAAGATGGTTCAAACCCAGACCCTTTCGAGGGCTGGCTGGGCTCGAACCACTTGGCCACGGACCCAGCATCTTAACCACATCATCACATATTTTATATGAGCCTTATTTGGCTCAGAATAAATGTTGTAAACTTCGTGCCCGCAAGGAGTCGAACTCGTGACCTCTGGGCATCTCGGAGGTGGCTGTTCCACTGGACACTTGCTACTTTCGTTTATTTTTCTGCAACTAATTGTATATAACTCCAAATTAAGTCACGTTTTTTTAAAATCCATCAAATTAATTCCTTTTCGTCTCTAATTTATTAATGTATATATATTTCAATAAAATTTTGTTAATGTTATAAATTTTATAATTTACATTTCTCTTTTTTTTATTTTATTCGTCTTTTTGCAATTAATAGTATATAATTCCAATTTGTGTCTCTTCTTTTTTTTTAAATTCATCAAATTAATACTTTGATACTTAATATAAATATATATATATATATTTCAACCATAAAAATGTAATGTTATAAATTTAATAATTTACAATACCAAAATTTTAATTTGTTCATTTTTATTCAATTAATTGTATATAACACCAAATTAGCCACAAATTTTAATATTCTAAATTACTACAATTTGAAATCATAAAAAATAATTTTGATGTAAAACATAAAATTTTAAACATTCAAAATATATTAATAAAAAGTTAAAATACTTAATATTCAATTCAAAAAAAAATTGTTCAACATACCTAGCCATAAGAATTAAAATCGGGCTCCCACCCTTCAAGATCCCCACCATCGGCACCCTCATTCCCACGAGGAGACGCACCACCACTCGTAACGGCATTTTCCTCATCATCTGAGTCCTCCGGAAGTGGAATATTAGTAGCTTCAGAAACTGGAGTCAACCAAGCCTGCATCTTCCTTTCTTTTCTCTCTTGCTTGGACAACTTGTCCTTCAACTCGGCCACTTCCTGCCGGAGATTGCTGTCAGGATGAGAGGACATAGAATATGATGCTGAGCTCGGGCGGTGCATCTGACGGGCAACCTTACTGTAAGCTCCCAACCCTAGTATCTTACCCCTATTGACTCCGGCCAAATCAAGATAGAGGTGGTCCTCATCAATAGGGGTAGGTGTAGGGTTCTCTGGAGTATGTGTCGCTTGTGTCCGAGCCTCATCGAGAGCAGTTCTAAACTTGTTCTGAAATTAAACAAAATAAAATATTAACTTTATTTTAATAGAATAATTTAAATATATTTAGTAGTACATTCTAATTAGATACTTACGTGAAGCTCGGTGCTGCGGGCATACGTGGATTTCCCAGTCTCATTCACTGGGTGAAGAATGGAAAGAGACTCGAAGAGTTTGGGCCTCCGTCCGTACGCTTTCTCCTTTAAGAATTAATTATAATAATTTAATTAAATATAATAATTAATTATAAATTAATAATTATAAATGAATATACTTACAAAGGCGAGCCCGTGCTCGTAGGTGGTCCGGGAGCCACCGCGATGTATGGCGACTCCTTCTCCGTTCGGGTTGCTCATCCAATTTTCTCGCGCCTTACGAGCCCTCTCCTGGTGTGCCGGATCAGTCAAGTAAGCCACCAATCCATCCCAGATCGCCCGTCCATCACCGTCTTTCCCACAGTCAACCGTCTCCCCTTTCTCAATCCACTGTTTCTTCATCTTGAAGACGATTTCCTTCATCCGGCTCTGTGCTCTACTGCACCATATCTCCTCAACCCTAACGTTGTCTGCCGGATCCCAAAAACACAATTTCAGCAATTCAAACAATTCCCAACAATTAATTACTCAAATATTAATAATTACTAAAAATATTAATTATTACGCAAATATTAATAATTTTATACCTTAAACTCGTCAAACATCGCTCTCCTCGTTGGCCCAGGTACACCAGTCCACGATGCAACTCCATAAGGCCAATTGACCCTATGTATGCACATCGTAACTTGCTCAGTGACCGTGTGGCCCGAAAGCAAGCTGCATAAAAAAAATTATTATAGGAATTATTATATAGGAATTATTATATAACAATAAAACAAAATAAATTATTAATTTACTTACTGTCCTTCCTTTACTTCAATGTACTCTCGGGTCTCACGTAGAGGGTGTTGCCGCGATGAAGATCCTGCCTCATTAGACTGGGAGGGCGGGGGCATCAGAAACTCGGGGGCTCGAATCTCTGGTAAAGGGAGGACTCGTGGCCTCCTCCCCCTCCCTCTCCCTCTCCCTCTCCCTCTCCCTCTACCTCTCCCCTGACCGTCACCCTCAATCCGATCGGGTTGTTGACTCATCTATACCAAATTGTACAAATAAACAATTCAATATTAACGATTCCCAATCAATTCAATTCAATTCTCAATCAATAATATTACTAACAATATTAACAATAATACTAACAATATTAACAATAATACTAATAATATTACTAACAATATTACTAACAATATTAACAATAATACTAACAATAATACTAATAATAATACTAACAATAATACTAACAATAATACTAACATCAATATTAACAATAATAACACCAATATTATCAATATTAACAATAATAACACCAATATTATTAATATTAACAATAATACTAACACCAATATTAACAATAATAACAATAATACTAACACCAATATTAACAATATAATACCAATATACTAACAAATATTAACAATATTATACCAATATACTAACTTTTTTTTTTAAATAATTAAAAAAAAATCATTTACCTTTCACCGGAGGTTCGACGGCGGCGGGAGGACGGGGCGGCAGGACGATGCGGCGGACCAGGCGGCAGGACGACGTCGCGGCGGACCAGGCGGCAGGAAACGCAACGGCGGGAGGAGGAGGCAGCGGCGGACGAGGCGGCGGAAGAGGCGGCACGACTTAGCGACTGGTGACGGCAACGGTCACAATTCCAACGGTAATTTTAGGATTTTCGGTGGTTTTTTTGGTTCGTAACTTTTACAATTCTGGTGAAGGGGTAATAATATGGTTTAGTTTTTGCGACCGCTAAATATACTAATGACGGTCGCTAAGTTACGACGTAGTGGCCACGTGGCCACTCCTTATTATCAGTCAAATGCGGTGTTTTGCGACCGCTAGAAGCGGTCGCTAATTCATCTTTCGAATTAATGAACCGCCTTTTACCTCCGCTAATCCATCTTCTCTATATGCATCACATCCAAGTTGTGTCTAATCAATAATTTACTCCAATAAGGCAAGTCCCAAAAGATGCTCTTCTTCTTCCAACCTCCTCGGATCTGTTTATTGTGTTTCATTGTGTGCTCCTCAGTTGTTTTCCACAAGTCAGTTACTGTAACTTCTCTCAACAACGAATCACCTAAAATAAAATGCGTATTGTTAAACTAAATACATCAAACTCTTAGAATAATTAATACTGGTTAAAATATAAATAATGTATAAATACCTGTTCGAACTCGTGGCCTTGGACGCTTTACAGGAGGTTTACCCTTTAGAAAATTCTTTTTGTCCCTCCGAAAGGAATGATCATCACATAGATAATTCCTGTGGTTGTCGAACCATGATATCTTTTTACTCTTTGGAAGATAAAATGCCTCAGACTCGTCCATGCAGTACGGGCACTCTAGTCTTCCAGCTGTCGACCACCCAGATAACATAGAATATACTGGAAAGTCGCTGATGGTCTATAAAACAGCAGCCCGTAATGTGAAGTTCTTCTTTCAGTACACGTCGTACGTCTCTACTCCCAAATGCCACAAATATAACAACTCTTTAATCAACAGTTGAAGGTAGACATCCAGTTTATGCTTCGGGTTGTGAGGACCAGGCACCAACACAGCGAGAAATATGTGTTGAGGCTTCATGCACAACCAAGGGGGTAGATTGTACGGAGTCAACAAAACAGGCCACAAAGAATACTTCTTCCCGTGCATACCGAATGGAGAAAATCCGTCTGTGCACAAACCAAGTCTCACATTTCGCTTCTCACTCGCAAAATCTGGGAACTCTCTATCAAGATGTCTCGACGCATTAGAGTCTGCAGGATGACGCATCTCTCTGGAATTCTGATCAGAAAACTCCTCAGCATGCCATGTCATGTCTTTTGCAGTGGCACTCGACTGATATAACCTCTCTAGAAGAGGAGTGATGGGAAGATAATACATCAACTTGCAAGCTGTCTTCTTCCTACGATCAGAGGGTTTGAACCTAGGGTGGCTGCATATCCTGCACTGATTAATGCTCTCGTCGTCGCCCCAAAACAGCATGCAACCATTGGTACAACAATCAATCTTCTCAAACGGTAAACCCATATCCTTCAACAGCCTCTTACTTTGATAGAAATTTTCTGGCGATGTGTTCTCTTTAGGTAGGGCCCGTTTAAACAACTTTGCGAATTGATTGTAGACTTTCTGACTCACGTTGCCTTCAGTTTTGATGGACAACATCTGAAAGTTGAATGACAACTGAGTCTCAGTATCACAACCAGGAAACAATTTTTGATCGACAAATTTGAGCATCACGAAAAATTTCTTTGAACGGGGATTTGGTTCCTCCTCCATGGCTGTGTGGTGAACACCCAAACCAGACTCATCAAGCATCGTATGATATCGTTGGAATTCATCTAGCTCATCCAATGGTGTAGATGGGTCGCAGCTCGAACCACCAATCTCAAATCTCTCACCTCCACAACTCCTCAACTGATCATAGAAGGCAATCACTGTTTCCAAATTATAATTCCACCTGTCTTCGCCATGTCCGGTCCAATTATATTAAAATGGGGCAAAATCGAACCTCACAAGATGAGTTTTAACCTCGTCTATGCTAAAAAATCTTCTGTTACAGCACTTTCTGCCTGAACAAGGACATCTAATCCAACCACAACTATCCATGCAATTTGGTTTACTACGGGCAAACGTAAGAAACTCATCAAGTTCTCGCAAAATTCATAATTCATATTTCCTTGTATCAAACGAAGAATTTCATACATCCAACGACGATCAGGGAGTTCCATCTGATACAATTTAAAAATAAATCACATATAAATTATAGAAAAATTCGGCAGAGTTTCGACTATAAACAAACATATCCAATTTTTTTAAACAAAAAATCAACTACAATCAATTACAATAATTATTCACATTATCAATTCTAATACATGAATATTATAAATTCTAAAATTTAATTTGTCACATGAAGAACACTTATAAAACATATATATATAATACACAAAATTAAAAATTAAACGGTAAAATTGTAA
>JAPKLY010000060.1:577516-600997 GCA_026898435.1 Prunella vulgaris
ATTTCACAATATCTACATTCCTACAAATTTCAGAGAGATTTAACAACTTAATTTGATGTTTTATCAAACTTTAGAATAGAAACTACATTAAAAGAACTTTATTCGGCCTATTATTCATTCATCTACGGAAATTTTCTCTGTTTTTTAGTGGTGACAGAGTAATATGCATTAGTATAACAAAAAAAAACAAATTTGTCAAAAGCTCATTCTTATGAAAGAGAGAAAAAAGAACTGGGGAGAGTGTAGTAAAATAGTCAGAGAAGATGATCACGTCACTCAGGATTCTGTACACCCGCATTGAGGTCTTCAGGAGTTTGATGACTCCAATATCTTCTCTTAAAGAACTAGTAAGCATATGAAATGAAATGTTTATGTCTTAATGGTTTTTGTGAGTCTATTTGTGAGGTTTTGACCCTCACATAATATAATTTTTGTTTTCAACTCTTCAGTGCATCATGAAAGGTCTTGGTGTTGCTTTTCAAACTCGACCAGTGTTCTTCACTAATTGGGGCCAAAAAAGTGAAGTGTACACTGAGGTTAGTTTTCATTCTGCCCTATAGTTGCATTCAGAAATGACATCATTTTATTGAATAAAATTATATGATATCTTTCTTATTAACTGCTCATTTTTTATAAATATTTTTGCCTCTCTATTTTTACAAAATCAGGCGTGTCTTAAAATTATTTCATTTGGATTTAGCATAATGTTTTTCGTCGAATGTATGAGAAGCTATTTCGTCACATCTTTTGGAGATCGCTAATTTGCATCCTTTGAGTTATGTTGACTTGTGAGATTTTAAGAATCCTTCTAGTATGTTTTCATCTCTACCTTTGTTATGTCTTTAAATTTGAAGATTGTGAAATGTGTTAATCCACTGTTTTTCAGATTCGTGCCTTTCAAATTTTGGTTGAACTGCAAGCACTTGTTCACTATGGTAACTCGTAAGAGGGATGAATTTTGTTGGGAATACCTATTCTTTTGTTCTTCTGCTTATATTCACTTGTAAATGGATCCCAGATGTCTTCCTTTGTGCAAAAGGTAAAAATTAGATGAATACTTTTTAGCTAACTGTTTTCTCATCTTTTTGCATTTTAGGTTGAAGCATGTAGGTTAACCTTGGCTGGCAGTAGTGTGGATCCTACTAATCATTCGGAAAGTGGCCATCAACATTCTCTAAGTTATGTTCTCAGGTTTGCATGTTGTCTTGTTTGGATTAAAAGTGATGGGACATTTTGAATTGATATTTTTTTCTCTAATCTTCGTATGAGAAATACTATATTCTCTTCTGACCACACTTGGGCAGTTGCATCCATTCTAATGTAGAGGCAGGTTAGAAGCGTTAACTAATGAGTATGATCATTACCAATTGTATTGAAATTTAGAATGTTTGATATAGAACTTCTTAATATTATTAATGACCGTAATTTTTTTTTCTAAAATCCGAACATGAATTGTGCTACCATTGCTTATAGGGACGGACCTTTATATTTACAAGGTTAAATTCATTTTTTTTTCTAAATAATAACATCAACATTTAAATTCAATATTAATGGACATTTTTTTTCATATTTATAGTTAGTAATATAAATTTATATGTGATATTATAGAGGGAGACCTTCCATTATTATAATTAGAGCTAGGAAAAGAGTACGAGAAGCAGTCATATAAGAACATTCTCTAGATTTGTTGTTTTTGTCTTTTGTTTTTAAGTAGCTCTTTGTTTTTTGGTTTTTCTAACTCGAATGTGATTGTTGCCTTTAGTTAATTTATTCAATTACATTATGATCTCCAATTTAATTGTTAATTTTTAGTATAATTCATTCAATTTCTTTGTGTTCACCAGTTTAACTATCATTGTACAAATTCATTAAATTATTATACAAAGATGTTGAAATATATGTTGTATCATAAATATTTTGTAACAATTATATTCGTCAGAGAATAAAAAATTATCATAACAGAAAGTAATTCATCATCATTTTTAAATTGTTTATTGACCATAAAAAATTGTCACTAAATATTACCTTTTTGTGATGCAATTGAGTCTTCATTATATGGATGCATATAGCCACGGTCAGTTTTGTCGTTAAAGTGTAACTCTTCGGTGACGAAATATATAACATATGATAAAATAGTTAACCAAATTGTAAAAAAAATTGTGTCACTAATATTCGATAAAGTTGGTTATATATGGATAATCGTCACTAAAAATTAATATTTTTATGACAAGAAATTAAAGTCGTCATGTAATGTTAAAATTTTAGTGACGAAATACCATATTTATTGACAAAAATCAATGTCAAATTTGACATTTTATATGTCACTATAGATGTATTGATATAGCGATGATATTCTTTAGCGTCACCAAAAGATGGCTTTAGATGACAAATTCGAAAAACGTCACATTTACAAAATACGACGCACTTTCAGTGACGTTCTTTGTGACAAAAAATATTCGTCACCAAATATTTTTACTGACGAAAAATGATGTTTTTATGATGAATTTTTTCGTCCAGGTTTTTCAAATTTCTTGTAGTATTTTACTATTTATTAATATAAGTGCATATAAACACAATTTCTTGATCATTTTAATTAAAATATTTTAATAAATTTATAAAATAATTATTTTTGTAATCTTTTATACTATTTATTAATATGGTTATGTATATACATGTTTCTTGATTTTTTTAATTAAATTATTTTTAATATATATATATATATTAATCAAAAAATAATTTTTAAATTAAAAAATTATATAATAATCATCTTTGTAATCTTATTTTGTTAACACGGGTACTTATAACATATACACCTTTCTAATAATCATCTTTGTTATTGTTTTAATTAAAATACGTTTACTAAAATTATAAAATAATAATTTGTTATCGCTATTTATTAACATGAGTGCTGTTAAGTACCTTGGTTTAGATTTTGATGTGTGCATAACAATGTGTTTAATTGGATAATATGATCTAACACTTGTTCTAAGAAAATTGGTGTTTGAAATTTATAGTTGTAAGTGAAGTCTGCAGTTGTATATTTGATTATTCTACAGCCAGACATGACCCTACAGCTGTAAGGTTTCTTTATAGCCGAATTTTATATTTACAGGACTCTACAGCTGCAAGGTTGAAGACCCTACAGCTGAAAGAACCGTTTGAAGGAGATAGTACAAGTCAGAGATTATTTGAAGTTTATGAAGACCCTTAAGCACAATTAGTGTAGCTCTCAAGCACTCACTAAAATGTACTTAAGTGGAGGTTATTTCTAAAGAAATCTGGAGGATAATGGAGATTATTTTGGAGACAGACAAAATTCTGAAGAAAAGGACAATAGTACACTCAGTACTATCCTGTGTGAAGGATGAGGACCATTTCACACATGCCAAATAGAGAGAGAGGAGCCTTATCCAGATTTCAAATTTGAATTCATCAACGGATAAGTCACACCACTCAATCTATAAATAGAAGAAGTCCTCAGAGGAAGCAACAACAACAACCCTGAACATACAAACATTCTGCCTAAGCAAGTCTACAACCAACATATTTGAAGAGAGCTTTATTGTTTTTATCTTTCTTTGTGATTCATAGGATAGCTGGTTAGGATTTTCTTAGAACGAATCACACCTTTTGGTTGTTGTTCCCTCACCTATTTTAAATTTCTACTTAGTGTAGATATCTCTTTGTGATGTTTTGTTAACTCTTTGTGAGTTGTATTCTGAGTGAATAGAGTAGTTTAATCTCTTGTTAGAATAGGAATCTCAGTGAACCTAGTTCTAAGGGGGAACTACTTGTATTGATCTAAGTGATCTCATCTTAGTCAATTTGGCACCTGAGTGGTGTAACAGTGGATGTAGGTGGTCTTTTTATAGACACTGAACCACTATAAACTTGGTCTATTTACTTTCTGTCATTTATATTCTTGTTCTGCATATTTAATTTACTAGTTACATTTGTAATATTCCGAACCAAAATTTCTTATAAAATTATATAATTAAATAATTTATTTATTTTATGAGCAATATATGTGTTCAAGTTCACAATTTTCAGGTAAACGGACGAGCATTCTGAGCCGGAAGCACTCCTAGCACTTTTAAGAATAAACTTTTAAGATTAGAAATATATTTTATTAAATACGAGACTTTTGAACACTACTACAAATTTGGGCTAGAAGAGCTCTTCTTAGAGAGCCCTTTTAATAACCGCTCTCCAAGATATTACTTGGAGAGCGGTTTTAACATTAAATTATTAAAAAAAATAAAAAATTGTAGTAAGAGCGGTTAAAAACCGCTCTAAAACATTTAATAGGGCTAGAAAAAGAAAGAAAGGGTGAGAGCGGTCAATGACCGCTCTAAAGGAGAGCGGTTTACCACCGCTTTAAGTGTCAGAGCTTTAATTTAGTGAGCAGTTGCGTAGTGGCTTCAAATCAACGCAAGACTTTGCTCTCTCTCTTATTAGGGCAGCCAATAATATATATATACTTATCCTCCTTTCTCTCCAAGATACAAGCGGCCGTTCAAAAAATTTAGAAAAAATCTCAATCAAAATATGTGTTCAGATTTTCAGATCCGCGAACGTGTTTAGATCGACAATAGTATGCCTGAAAGAAGGAGCTCTCGCCGCCCCCTCATGGCCTCATATCGCCTAGCGGCGTTGCAGTCGTCGTAGATCTGCGTCGTTCGCCGTTCTATTGGCTGTTCCTCCTTTGATCTACACCTCCACTGCCGTTCGAAGTTCCGCCGGGAGACGAGCACACTCAGCCGCTATACACAATCGAAGCCGTCCTTACGCCGGAATACTGGAAAGTCGTCGCCCAACACCATTGCGCCCCTGAAATCCGTCCCAACCACTGTTCAAGTAACCACCGGGAATAGCGTCAGAAACAGACTCCATTCGCCGCAGATCGAACGCCCAACACCTGTTCCTGTTTGCCGGACATACAGCCGGAACTCACCACATCCACAGCACCGCCGTCGCCTCTTATACGATTGGAAGTCGCCGGTAAGAAGGATAATAAGTTTGGGCCAAACTATGTCAAAATCATTGAGGCCCATTTGCTGATAAAGGGCATTACGTATTTTAAGAGGGAGATGTTTTATTATTCACTGGGGAGGCAACTTTCATTATTCATTATCATTTTAGCAGTAGGTTTTTTTTTTTTTAATAGAGGAGCAGTAGGTTTTATTTGCATAGACACATTACTTATGGTTTTTTACTTTGGCGACCCAATTAATTTTATATTTAGAATTCATAATGTGTTGATTTTTTGTGTTAAGCTTTGGTGTAATATTTTTATAATTTGTAATGTTGATTTTTTGTACGGTAATTTTTATTTTGGGAATTTTGGTTTTATTTTTGTATAAATTCACAGGAATAAAAAAAAGGAATAAAAAAAAAACATGATACACTTGGAAAGCGGTTGAAAAACGCTCTCTAAGCCAGAGCGGTCGAAGACCGCACTCTAAGTGTTCTTCTTGTAAAGCGGTTTTTTAAACGCTTTCTCCACTTGGAGAGCTCTCACTTGGAGAGCCCTTAATAACCGCTCTCTAAGAGCGAAAATAAGGGCTCTCCAAGTCCATTTATGTACTAGTGGAAGTAAAGAGTATTTTTCGATCCGAAATTTAGACATGTTATAAAATATGATAACAAACGTCGATAATGACAATTTTATCTTGTCTAAATAATTTTACTATATCAAAATATAGTCAAACGAAGCATTTAAAACATATATGAAAAAAATTATACTTACGAAATATTTATTACAATGTATAAATATGATCGTTTAAAATAGCCGATATTTATGATATTTTTGTATCTTTAAAATACAACCACTTTACGATAAAATAATACAGTTTATATCAAATATGTGTAGTAAATACAAGTGATAAATAAAATGTTGTACAAAAAGTAAAAATATTAAAAAATTACTTGGCTAAAACTTTTCCTCACATTTTTTTATTTATGGCCACATGATCAAGCATCTTTTCCATACTTCTTCTCGGAAGTCTCCTCCTAACCCCTCTATAAATACACACACTTTGAAACACAAAATAACATTCCTTCATCCTCTCTCTCGGATTCTTCCTCCCCTTCTTCATTATTATTCACAAAAAACTCATATAATCAAAAGAACCTCACTCCATCATCCTATAGTAGCCAACAATCAATTGTTAACAAAGAATTTTTCGGTCATGACAACAACTAAGAAGAAAAACTACAAAGGTAACACCTACAAATGTTCTATATACTTATATACCTCGAATTTTAGATCGTTTCTCATGTTTCAATGCTCGGAAAATTATGAAACTTTTTCTGTGACTTCTTGTGTGACTTAACTACGTTCTGTCCAAATTTGGTGTTGTTTTGAATTAGTATTACGGAGTTATGAATTTTTTAATTCATGGTAGTTTTTCCCGACTGAATCAGTCGTGAGTGTTTTTCTTTAATTCATTTTTATAGTTCTAGCTGTAGGAAAATTATGAAAATTTTACTACATGACAACTTGATGATGGGCTATAACATATCCGAATTTCAGGGCCATTGGAGTTGATATCAAGGAGAAATAAAATCCTAAAGTTGACTCATGTAAAATTAGACCAAAACTGTGAAACTTGTATATGAGGTCCCAATTTCTATGTTTTAAACAACTCAGAAAATTATGAAATTTTGTGTGTTCATCCTCCAGTGATATTGTCTAAAATATATCCAAAAATTGAGATGATCCAATCTAAAACAAAGGCGATGTGAATTTTCTAAATTAAGGTGTCCTATATAGAGTGGACTTAGGAGCTGTTACTTCCAGCTTTCGTTTTTCATATTTACAGCCATGATAAAATCTTGATATTTTTTGTGTGATATATTAATGATGAACTACAACCTGTGTAATTTTCGTGATCATCAGACTTAGGAATAGAGAGAAATAATTTTTTGAAAATGATGTGTTCAGTTTCAAACGATTTCGGTGATGCCTAGATTAATTGGCTTGATTTCTGTATTTCTAGCAACCTGAAATTTATGAAATTTTGTGTGGATGTTCTAATTGAAGTATACTATACTCTTGCAAAGTTTTGTGATTTTTAGAGTTGATCCTGAGGAGATACCGATTTTTGAAAAAACATGTGTCCAGATTGTATCTTTGTCAACGTTTTGCTTGAGTTATCATGTTGAATGAATCCTTTTCTGTGAAGTAAAACTTTTATCATGATTTAAACTTGTTAAAGAGTCACCATGTTCAATTTTATAATTTTTAGAACTTTATAAGTATTTTTAATTCAATTTTGTTTAGACTAAGAAGCAATGGTGTAGCTGAAAACATGCGGAAATATTTTATTGGTAAATTATGTAAGGTCCAAACTAGCTACTTTGAACACATATATCTCTTAACTCGTTTGTTAATAAAATAAAAATAAAAATATACTTATGACCTTGAGTTGGCGTAGTATAAGTTTGCGAAATTTGACATTCATAGGATCCATATCCTAGGAGAAATAAATATTTGAAAATTGAATAAAATGCAAGGAAACACTATCCCCATTTCAAAAAATAAAAATAAAAATGAAGATATAACTTTTTCATATTCTTTAAGTATTATAACAAATCATATTTATGTAGTATATATGCTTATGTGTTATTAGAACAAAAGCTATAAATTTTAAATGTGTCTGAATAACTGTAAAACATGCTGTGACGTTTCTTTATTTATTATGTCTAATCTGTTAAGAGTTACATTTAAACTTATTTTCTTTTATGACTCAAAAAATATATTCTTATTCCATGTATGTTAATATACAATTCTACAAGTTGTTGTGTTTTATTTTGTACGTAGTTTAAATGCTTGTAATAAAATTGTGAAAGTTATAGAAAAGTTAAAGGACTAAGATCAAGAGAACCTCACAAACTAAATTTATTCAAACTATTTTTAAGTCAATTTATAATCTACATGCTTCAATTTACTTATGTGTTTAATTTATTAATTGTCTGCAAGATTAATTATTTATCCAAGAACGTGTTGAACTTATGAACTATTTAATTGATCTTTTGACGAGTATTTATTCCAGTAAATGTTTGTTGCTATATAAGTGTGTAATTATGTTATATACTTGTTTATATGTAAATATTTCTAAGTATGTGATTTTTATTGTGCTCTTGAATAAATACAAACGTACTAGAACTTATAATTTCAAAGTATAATCGATTTACAATTAAATCAATATTTTAGTTTTCTAAAACCATTAAAGAAATAAAGCTTGATGTCCTTGTTAAACTTATGAATATTTATGATTGACTATATGTTGCATTTTATAAAAAAAAAAAGTAAAGCTTTTATAAAAAGTGTTTGAACTAAAAGACGAATCAAAAATTGTAAATGGATTAACCAAATGGAAGAACAGTTATGTGAAATAAATATGATCACTAAAGATGTAAGAAAATCGTGCTAGGTGAAGTGCGGCCCAAGTTAGAGCTCGGACGTGTCTATATGCTCCTAAGTTTCAAATCCTATTTCAAGAAAGTTTGTAACTTTATCTTTAAAAGTTAAAAGGTGGGTGACACTATCTGTATTAGCCGATAATGTTATATGGACCGTTGATGTATTTCTGAAGCAAACTAATCAAACACAAATATATAAGAATAAAAACTATTTTATTGATTTACTTGAGAGGCTCATCAGCCATGATAGTGGCAAAACCATGTTATTGATGGACTTGAGAGGGTCATCAGCCATGAGAGTGGCAAGACAACATTTATTGATGAACTTGAGAGGGTCATCTGCCTTGAGAGGGGTTAAGTGTTGTCACAAGTATGAAATGCAAGTAAGAATTAATTATAAAACAAACCTTAATCTTACCTTAAATTTTGAACTAGGGAAGGGTAAAATTATCAACTTTTCAGGATCACATCAATCTGTATAAGAGCGTACAGGTCATCCACTGAGATTTTATCTCACACCCCAACTGTTTGATATTTTTCAGGATATGATCACGAGGGGTCAAAATTGCAGCAGTGACATGGAGTTTCCCTAAATATGATGCAATATATATATATATATATATATATATATATAATATATATATATATATATATATATGAATAAATTAAATGATTATGTAATCACTTTTAAAATAAAATTTAGTATGGTATCAAGTAACAAACCTTTGAGAGTTATTCGATGATGATCTTATACACGAGTATTCCTTTTCTATGTTCATAAGAGGCTAATGAAAGTCCGGGCCCATATATGTTTAAATACCAATGATCTTCCGCTGCAAAGTATTTCATTTACGCAAATTGTTTTATTCTAAAAAGAAAATTTTAAGCTCGGATTTTTAGTTACTATGTGACGATCTGAGTTTAGAGTGCTTTATGCGGCAAAGGCTGGCATTCTGGATCTGGGGCGTTACAACAGTCATCATTCTTTTGAAAACTGAGTGCATAAAACTTTGTGGTTTTTACAAAGAGAAACTGACTCTACAGCTGTAGACTTCTCTAAGTCACTCAGCTGTTAAGTTTGTTTATATTGTTTTTCATTAACACTCACTTATTTTCTGCTGCACATTAGAGTGTTCTCAATACACTTTTAAGTGTGAGAATCTCTCTGATCTTTTGTCTACAAGTTATCTTTTATTTGCAAGTTTTGAACTCTGCAGCTGTAGACTTCTCAAGTCCACAGCTGTAACCTTTGTGGTCCTATTTTAAAACTCTTGTAGACGTGTTGTTTTGAACTTGATAGAGGCTACTGTAAGGTTCTAGAACCCCTCTTTTTGAAAAGTTTGAAAAATCAAATTTTGACTCAAGGTCTATTCACCCCCCCTCCAGACCTTGACCACTTTAAGGGACCAACAAGTGGTATCAGAGTAGTTAGCTTGCCATTGCTTTGATCAGTACCTAGCTAGATCCATTTTTGTTTTGAAAAACGCACCTGCATACTTGCATGGCTCCAAAGATGGTGAAATCCAAGGTTCCAATGTTCTCTGCTGAGGACTATGATGAATGAAAAATTAGAATGCAAGCACATTTGTCTGCAATCAACGATGAGATGTGGTCTATCATAGAGGATGGCCCTAAACCTATTGTGAAGGTCAATACTACAGCTGATCAGTCAGCTGGACTAGCTCAGATCATCCCCAAACCTAGTAGGGAATGGACTGAGGATGACAAGAGAAGGTCCAATCTTGACATTGTTGCAAAGAACACTATTTATCATTCACTTGATAAAATTGTGTTTAGCAAGATTAAACACTGTAAAACAGTAAAAGATATAGGAGAAAAGTTGGAAGTTATTTGTGAAGGAACTGAACAAATCAAGGAAAACAAACTCATGATAGCAGTTCAAAGTTTGAGAACTTCATGATGAAATCTGGTCAAACTCTTGAAAAGTTTGAGTCAAGATTCATTGACATTCTCAATGAGCTAGATTCACTTGGTAAAGATTACTCACAAAGAGAAATGAACATGAAGGTTCTCAGAGGCTTACCTTCTGAATGGGACATAAAGGTTATTGCTATGAGAGAATCAAAGGATTTATCTAAGATATCCACCTTTGAACTCTTTTCAAACCTGAAAGCTTATGAATTTGACATAAGTAGAAAAAAAGAACCTGGCAGCAGTAAGGTTACAGCTCTAGTGGCTGACAACCCTACAACTACAAGTTTTGATGATGAAGAGTTGACTCTTTTTAAAAAGTAGCTCAAGAAGTTTGGCAAATGGACTAAGAAGAAGCAGTTCTCACCAAAGAAAGATGGTAAGGTGAAATCTATAGCACCTAACTCAATTTATTTATGCTATAACTGCAGAAAGCCAGGACATTACATCAAAGATTGTCCATACCCCAAAGCTGAGAAATACAAATATGATTAAAAGAGAATGAGAAAAGATAGAAAGAAAAACTTTGACAAGGAGAGAATTAGCGCACTACTTTCTGAGTTTGATAAAAAATCAGGAAGACTGTCCCTCTTCTTCTCAAAAGTCAACTGTAGATTTAGAAGACTCTGACTCTACTGATTAAGATGAAGAAGCCCTAATCTGTCTTATGGCTAAAGATGAAGAGGTATGCTCATCATCATCAAGTTATATTACAGAAAAGGATGCTTCCAGTGACATGCTTAGTGCAATCCAAAGATTAAAAAAAGAAAATAAAGATCTTAGAAAAGATAATCATATTGGAAGGAAACATGTTAAAGCTTTGTTAGCTGGAGTGGAAGATGCTGAAATATAACTGCAGATTCTACAAGAACTAAAAGAAGGTTACAAATGTCTGAAAAATGACAATGAAGAACTTTTCAATGAAGCAAGTTGTAGAGCTGCAGACTCTGTTGAATTGAAGGAAACAATCAGAACTCAAGAACTTATGATAGCTGAGCTTGAAGAAAGCAATGTCTATTATCAAAAGAAATTAGATTATTTTTGAAAGTCATCCAAACAATTGAAGAAGATGTTGTCTGAGCAAAGACACTCAAAGGACTTGACTGGAATAGGATATAATCCTTGTGTCTGGATGAAATACTTGCAATAGTCAATTCCAATACCTGAAAGGAAGTTCATCAAAGAATCAACCCCTGAAGAAGGTGTAAACTCAACCCTACGGCCAGAAGACTTGAAATTCTTGAATTCATTCAAAGAATTATCACCAAGAAGACAACAGAAGATCAAGGAGATCATGAATGATACTGAAGAAGATGTTTCAAACATGTTGCAAAACATGATTCTGAAACCAACTACAGAATCAACTATGTAGTCAGAAGAAGAAGTCTTTCATAAACTGAATATGGAAAGAAGACTCAACTTTGACAGATTCTGGAATGGAAATATGTCAGATATGTCTCCCTCTTAAAGCACTCAAAGAGGAGGATCAAGCAAGAACTGTAGAATTAACAACCCTACACCTCCTAAAAAGGCTTAGATTGCAAAGAGTAACACTGGAGGAAATCCAAAGTATTGGATTTCTAAATTACTTATTTCATTTTGCAGGGACATGTTACCACCACCAAAAGAGAGATTTGGTACATAGACAGTGGTTGTGCAAGACATATGGCTGGAGATAGAAGTTTGTTACAAAATGTGAAAGATCACAAAGGTCCTAAGGTTGTTTTTGGTGATAATGCTAGTGGAACAGCTAAAGGATCAAGAAGTTTACTAAAAGGAAAATTTCAGATCAATGATGTCTACTTGGTAGATGGTTTAAAGCATAACTTGCATAGTGTAACTCAATTTTGTGACAAAGGCTACATTGTAGACTTTACACACGACAGGAACTAGAAAAAATAATGTTTACATTGTAGAGTGGAACTCTACAGCTGAAACTACTTGTTTTCTAGCAAATAGTTCCAATGAAGTTAGTTGGCTATGGCACAAAAGGATGAATCACATAAACTTCAAAACCATGAATGAACATGTGAATAGCAGACTTGTAAGAGGTCTGCCAAACACTAAGTTCAGGAAGGAACACCTATGTGATGCCTGTGTCAAAGGGAAACAAATCAGGAAGACTTTCAAGATCAAAACACACTCAAGCACTTCAAGAACACTTGAATTACTGCATATGGATCTTTTTGGACCCATAGAACCTATAAGCAAAAGTGGAAAGAAGTATACTTTGGTTGTAGTAGATGATTACTCAAGATTTTCTTGGACATTGTTTCTAAGAAAGAAGAGTGAAACTCTACCGAAGTTACCAGAATTGTTGAGAAGGATTCAAAATGAAAAGAACTTGAAAATTGTGAAGATTAGATCAGATAGAGGAACAAAATTCACAAATCAAGTAATTGAAGAATATTGTTCACTTTATGGCATAATGCATGAATACTCTGCAGCTAGAACCCCCCAGCAGAATGGAGTTGCAGAAAGAAAGAATAGAACACTCAAGGAAGCAGCCAGAACAATGATTGTTGAAGCAAAGTTGCCTGAGAAATTTTGGGCAGAAGCAACAAGCACTGCATGCTATACTCAAAACAGATGCTTGATTGTAAAAGATCATAAGAAGACTCCATATGAGTTATAGAAAGGAAGGACTCCTAATATTTCTTATCTACACATATTTGGATGTAAATGCTTCATACTGAATAATGGAAAAGAACACCTCAAGACTTTTGATTCAAAGTCAGATGAAGGTATGTTTTTAGGTTATTCTAATGTTAGCAAAGCATTTAGAGTGTATAACAAGAGATTAATGATTGTGGAAGAGTCACATTATGTTGTTTTTAATGAACAACATAGCTCCCCTGAAGAAATTATTGAAGACTCTAAAGAGGACAACTCTACAGTCACAAGTCAACAACAATATGTTGAGATCAAGACTCCTGTAGAATTGATCAACAAAGGTTTTGGCACTGTAATTATTGAGTTACCTCCATTAGAGAATGTTGAAGATCTAGTTTATCAAAATGTTCAAACAGAAGTAGAAACACCAACAAAAGGATCTGATGAGTCTGCAGTAGGTGAATCTATAGCTGTAGAGAACAATGATCAAATAGTAGAACCTGTATCAGATTTGATTTGGTTGAAAGATCACCCCCCTGAGCATGTAATTGGAAACCCATCAGATGCTGCAAAAACCAGAAAACAAATCCATAAGGCAATGTTTGCTACATATCTTTCATCTTCAGAACCTACTGATATTCATGAAGCACTGCAAAATGTCAATTGGATTATTGCAATGCAAGAAGAACTGAATGGTTTTGAAAGAAATCAAGTATGGGAACTTGTTCCAAGACCTAGGAATCACAAAGTGATTGGAACTAGGTGGGTGTTCAAGAATAACCTTAATGAAGAAGTAATTGTGACCAGAAATAAAGCAAGGCTAGTTGCTCAAGGCTATTGTCAATCTGAAGGCATAGATTTTGATGAATCCTTTGCCCCATTTGCAAGATTGGAAGCTATAAGGATATTTCTAGACTATGCTGCACATATGAACTTTACAGTCTATCAAATGGATGTAAAAAGTTCATTTCTTAATGGTTTACTATGAGAAGAAGTGTATGTTGAACAACCACCAGGATTTGAGGAATCTACAGCTGAAGATATGGTTTATAAGATTAGAAAAGCCCTTTATGGACTTAAGCAAGCACCAAGAGCATGGTATGATACCTTATGTGATCATCTGATCAAAAATGGATTCAAAAAGGGTATGGTTGACAATACCTTGTTAAGATTACAACATGGAAATGGCATATTGCTTGTTCAAATCTATGTTGATGATATAATCTTTGGCTCAACCAATGAAGAATTATGCAGAAAAATCTCTAAGCTCATGACTGAGAAATTTGAAATGAGCATGATGAGAAATCTGAATTTCTTTCTGGGATTACAAGTTAAGCAAATGAGAGATGGAATTTTCATCAATCAAGCTAAATATACTCAAGAGTTTATCAAAAGATTTGGAATGGACAGCTCTAGGCCTACCAATATACCTATGATACCTTCTGTGAGTCTTGACAAAGATGAGAATGGCAAAAGTGTTGATGTAACCAAGTATAGGAGGTTAATTGGATCATTGCTATACCTTACAGCTAGCAGACCTGATATCATGTTTGCAGTAGGTGTATGTGCTAGATTCCAAGTTAATCCTAAGGAATCACACTTGAATGCTATAAAGAAGATCATCAAATATGTCAAATCCACACAAAATCTAGGATTATGGTATTCTAAAGAAGGAGGAATTGAACTCATTGGTTACACTGACTCAGATTTTGCAGGCTGCAAGATTGACTGGAAGAGTACTAGTGGGATTTGTCAATTCTTAGGTGAAAGGTTGGTAGCATGGCACAGTAAGAAGCAAAATTCTATTGCTCTTTCTAAAGCTGAGCAGAATACATTGCTATTGGAAGTTGTTGTGCACAGATCTTATGGATGCAATATCAATTACAAGACTATGGTATTGATGTAAGAGAAACAACTATATTCTGTGATAATACAAGTGTTATTGCTATTACACAGAATCCAGTTTTACACTCTAGATCAAAACACATAGATGTAATGCATCATTTCATAAGAGATCATGTTGAAAGAAAGGGTGTGAAACTGACAAAGATTCATACTGATTTGAATCTTGCTGATATTTTCACTAAACCTTTGTGTGAATCAAGATTTTCAATCTTGAGAGGTAATTTGGGAAAGTTAGAATTGTAAAAAGAATCTGTGAAAATCATAAAATTGCTAAGACAAACCTAGAAAATTGGAAACTCATTGAAAAGGAAAATTGCAGCTGCAAAGTTATTCAACTGCAGAGTTGCTAACTCTATAGCTGTAGACTTAGCTCTGAACTGCAAATTCCTCACAACTGCAGATTTTCAAATTCTAAACTTGTCAACTGCAAACTTAGGTATTTTACAGTACTTTGTACAATTCTGAAAATTAAATGGAGCACTACAAATTCAGAAATGTTGACATTTTGGATTTATTCAGCATTTTAATTAATAAAATGTTTGAATTTGTGTAACATTTTAAATAGAATTAAATTCCAATGGAGTTATATTTTGGACAAACTTAATTATAAGTTTTGGTTCAGAATTCAAAAACTTATAAATTTTAGGTCATGGACCGTTATACCCCTGTTCTTAAATGATTGTTTATGGTAAGGTATTTAAAGGACCCTTCATCCTTTTTATATCTCACTTTTACATTCGAAACCCCTGAAATCATACACACTCCCTATCCCTCACTCTCAGAATCCAATCAACGTGGCAATGAAAGTCATATTTGGAGCTTTGTTTGATTTTGACGAATTACTGAAGAAGCATCCCACTGATGCTATGGAAGATGTTTTTAAACACATAGTGAATAAAGGGATTCATTACTGTCTCACTCACAATCCAGGAGCTTACGATGACAAGATAGTACATGAGTTCTATCAAAATGCTGAAGCTAATGTTGAAAGCAAGACATTGTCAGTAAAGCTACAAGGAAGAAATATCAAAATTACAGCTGGAGATATATGCAAAGCTTTACACTTGAGGATAGGAGGTGATTCTCATGATAATCTTAATTTTACTGATGAAGATGAGAAGTACTGGAAGAAATTCACTGCAAAGAAACCATTTCCTAAGAACTGGAAGAGGACATTCAAGAAAAATGACCTTGCAGTTGAGTATTTCTATTTGTATGAAGCTATTGATAAATGCTTGTTATGTAGAACTGGTGCTCATGATACTGGTACTATTCTCATGTGGTATTTAATGATTGCTTTTGACAAAGAGATGAAGATTGACATAGGAGAACTCTTACTTAGAAACATTGGTAATGATGTTGTGAAAGGTGGGAAGAACAAAGGATTTGGATTGTTTTTGAAATATATTCTGAAAGAAGTAGGATTGTCTTTATTTAATGGTCATGAATGACATCCTATCTTAGTTCATCGGATTATTGGGAAAGCAAATTTTAAGAGAGGAGCTGTGGATGCTCCAATGGCTCCTAAATCCAAGAAAAGGAAGAAAAACAAGTCTGAAGGAAAGAAACTTACACTTGTCTGCCCTCCAATACACTATGAGAGAAAGAAGAAGGATGTTAGAAGTAAACTGTTGTTAGTAGATGAACCCAGTGAATTAGAAGATGAGGTAGACAGAGAAAGAAGGCAGAAGAAACACCATTCTAAGAAAGTTACAGAAGTAGAAGTTGACAAGTCTACAGCTGTAGACTTCCCAATTGTACAGCATGAAGAAGAAAAAATTGTTGAGGAGAAAGTTGCTGAACAACTCCTTGTTGTTCCAGTTGAGAGGGTTGAAGGATTTGAAGAAGAGAGGCAAAAATTCAATGATTGGAAAATTGTGAGAGAAGAGTTGGACAAACTCACAGTTGAGGAAATAAATTTGTTCCAGTGGGTTGTTGACTGGACAAATTGCAATGATGTGAATGAGTTAATGAATCCCAACTTCCTTGATGATTTTATTGCTGAAAAAGTAAGAAAGAACAAAGGAAAGGGAAAGCAGATTATTGCTGAAGAGTCTGCAAAACAAAAAATTACTAAGTCAGCAGCTGCAGCTTTAAGACTTGCAATGGGATCTGAGAGAGACCTAGAGGCTGAGTTTCCTGAAGTTGAATTTGAAGTTACAAGCTAAGATAGTGAAGAAGAGTTACCACATAATTGGTGAAGGTAGTCACCAAGTAGTTGAAGCTGAGCGCTTAACTACTTTGGCTGAAGAACCTATTTTGATGGAGTCTGCAGGAGCTAGAGCTGCAGATACAGTGAATGTTGAAGAAACTGATCCTGAACAACCTGAATCAGAGAAAGAAAAGATGCAAAGAAGGCTGATACAACTTACAAAGAGCCTAAGGATAAGCCAGATGATGATGAAGGTGGTAATGATGATGCACCAATGGGTGGTGCTCAAGTTCAAAGTCAAGCTAAGACTGTAGAAATTGAAGCCCAACCTACTGAAGTAGTTCAAGCTGATGAGCAAATCATTGATGATACTTCAATGGAGATTGATGAAAATGCCAAGGACATGTCAAATCCTATCACTAGTATCTTCAATCAACCCCCTCCTGCAATGTTCACTCTTGAGGAAATTTATCAACAAGGAACTCCTCCCCTGCAGAGTTATTCAGCTTTGGAAAGAGAAAACATGGTGAACATGGATGATTATATAGTTGATTTCTCTACAGATTCTGAAGAAGAAGATAGCGATTCAAATCCACAGATGACACCTAAAGAGGTTGTATCTCAATTGAAGAATATGGAGGAATCACTCAAAGAAATTGAATCAGAGATCATCAAACAAGTTAAGAGAGTTCCTGATGCCATTATATCTCAAAATGTGAAGAAAGGAATGGAATATTTGGTCAAAAAGTTTGAAGAAAGAAGCCTAGAAGAAAAGAAAACTCTTGAAAAGAATTTCAAAGCTGTTATGGATAGCTTACTGGCTCAGAATGAACTGGTTAGACGGGATGTTATCCAAAAGACAACAGAAATTACATCTCTACAATCTGATATCAACTTGATGAAAGAAGATTCTTTCCAGTTGAAGATTGAAGTAAAAAGCATGAAAAATGAGATGACAAAGATGATCAATGGAAATGAAAATCTGAAGATTGATCTCATGACCAAGCTCAATACCATTTTGTCACATATTGATGTTGGCAAAAATTGGGAAAGCAAGATAGAGAAAGAGATCAAAGAAGGAGATAAGAACACTGAAGACATTTTGGAAAATATGAAGGATATTGGAAAATCTTTAGCAAATGAATTTGAAGCTGCTAAATTGAAAGATTTGTCCATGAGACTGGGTGATCAGTCAGAAGAGAGAATTCAATCAGAACAGATGAAGGGAAGCTCCAAAGGAAGTAAGATTATACAGCTCTCTAAATCTATAGCTCAAAAGAAACCTACAGCTCCTACATCTCAAAAACTTTTGGGTTATTAGGAAAAGACAGTGAAAGAATCAAGGGAAAGGAAAATGGAGAAGAAAGAAAAGGAAAAAGATGAGAAAGAGAAGCAAAAAAAGAAAGAATTTGAAGAATCTACAGCTGTTGTCACTGCTCAACCCCTGAATGTTCAACAATTGAGCATGATACCTGCTGAAGAACAAAATGAAGAAAAGCTGAAAAAGAGAAAGAGATGAAGACTGAATTTAATACTCTCTGGGAAGAATTCTTGAGTATATGCAACAGGCATACAATTATAAAGAAAATCAAACTCAAGAAGGATAGATTTCAGAAGTTCAAGGCACTAAAAGCTGATGGATCTTTGTACAAAGGAGATAATGCTCGCCTTCTTGGTGGTAAGATCAAGAGAGATCCAAGGCCTAAGAAGTTGTTCAAATCAAAAAAAGAAGAAGAAGAAGAATTTGAAGCTTATGAACTTCAGATGCTGATGAAGTACATTGAAGAGGATGAGAAGAACATGAAACTGGTAGAGCAAGGAATTCTAAAGGCACAATACAAATCTGATGAATCTAATGATGATGAAGATGATGAAGATCCAAAACACAGAAGGAGATGAAGACATTGTTCTAGATTAGACACTAAAACTTTTTAGTTTTTAGTCTAATTATTCACTGTGAGCTGTATCTTGAACCCTTTTTTATTTTATGCAGTTTTTTCCTTTTGTTGATTTACTTGCTTTACTCTCTGTTGTTCTTGTTCTGTTCTTGTTGACATTATCTTATTGCCTATGTTGTTGGTTTTGTTGATATGTTTTACCAACATCAAAATAGGGGAAAATTGTTAAGTACCTTGGTTTAGATTTTGATGTGTGCAAAACAATGTGTTTAATTGGATAATATGATCTAACACTTGTTCTAAGGAAATTGGTGTTTGAAACTTATAGTTGTAAGTGAAATCTGCAGCTGTATACTTGATTATTCTACAGCCAGACATGACCCTACAGCTGTAATGTTTCTCTACAACCGATTTTTATATTTACAGGACTCCACAGCTGCAAGGTTGAAAACCTTACAACTGAAAGAACCGTTTGAAGGAGATAGTACAAATCAGAGATTATTTGAAGATTATGAAGACCGTTAAGCACAATTAGTTTAGCTCTCAAGCACTCTCTAAAATGTACTTAAGTGGAGGTTATTTCTAAAGAAATCTGGAGGATAATGGAGATTATTTTGGAGACAGCCAGAATTCTGAAGAAAAGGACAATAGTACACTTAGTACTATCCTGTGTTAAGATGAAGACCATTTCACACATGCCAAATAGAGAGAGAGGAGCCTTATCCGGATTTCAAATTTGAATTCATCAACGGATAAGTCACACCACTCAATCTATAAATAGAAGAAGTTCTCAGAGGAAGCAACAACAACAACCCTGAGCATACAAGCATTCTGCCAAAGCAAGTCTACAGCCAACATATTGGAAGAGAGCTTTATTGTTTTTATCTTTCTTTGTAATTCATAGGATAGCTGGTTAGGATTTTATTAGAAAGAATCACACCCTTTTTTTGTTGTTCCCTCACCTATTTTAAATTTCTACTTGTGTAGATATCTCTTTGTGAGGTTTTGTTAACTCTTTGTGAGTTGTATTCTGAGTGAATAGAGTAGTTTAATCTCTTGTTAGAATAGGAATCTCAGTGAACCTAGTTCTAAGGGGGAACTACTTGTATTGATCTAAGTGATCTCATCTTAGTAAATTTGGCACCTGAGTAGTGTAACAGTGGATGTTGGTGGTCTTTTTATAGACACTGAACCACTACAAACTTGGTCTATTTACTTTCTGTCATATATATTCTTGTTCTGCATATTTAATTTACCAGTTACATTCAACATTCTTTTGAAAACTGAGTGCATAAAACTTTGTGATTTTCACAAAGAGAAACTGACTCTACAGCTGTAGACTTCTCTTAGTCACTCAGCTGTTAAGTCTGTTTATATTATTTTTCATTAACACTCACTTATTTTCCGCTGCACATTAGAGTATTCTCAATACACTTTTATGTGTGAGAATCCCTCTGATCTTTTGTCTACAAGTGATCTTTTATTTGCAAGTTTTGAACTCTGCAGCTGTTGACTTTTCAAGTCGACAACTGTAATATTTGTGGTCTTGTTTTAAAACTCTTGTAGACTTGTTGTTTTGAACTTGATAGAGGCTACTGTAAGGTTCTAGAACCCCTTTTTTTGAAAAGTTTGAAAAATCTGATTTTGACTCAAGGTCTATTCACCCCCCCCCCCTCTAGACCTTGACCACTTTAAGGGACCAACAAGTGCATACGTATAAACATAATTTTTTATCGTTTTAACTAAACTTCATCAATAAAAATAATTAATTAATTAAAACTAATTAATAATATTCAACTATAATATTTATATATATTAAATTAATTTTAAAATAATTTTTAAATTGGAAAAATTACATGAGATAGCAGTTCTAAGCCCTAGATCTTAGACAATGATTTGAACTGATGTCTTAGCCCTAAACCTTAGATAGCAATTGAAAACCTTTCTCCAAGTGACTTTTATAAAGTTGTTTGCAACCGCTGCCTAAACTCCACTTAGAGCACATATTTTAACCGTTGTCTACTGTCTAAAGCTTAGACAACGGTACAAAACCGTTGTCTAAGATAAATTTTATTTTATTTTTTGAGTTATAACCACTCTCAAGTTGGACTTTAGAGAGCTGTTATTAAAAGGGTCTTGCAAAAATTGAGTTTGGTGGTAGTTATACGCTTGATTTGTATTGATAACTGTAAAACTTCGTCCCAAATTTCAATTTTCTATTTAATTTCTTAATGTTATTAAACAATTCACCATATTTTTCTATAACTTGGTTTTGTTATGAAATGTTATTATTAATGTTGTATTAGTTATTTGTGATGATTATATGAATATAATTACAGTTTACATAATAAGATTTATTATGTAAAGATAATATAATAATATATTATAAAAAGGTGTATGCATGTTTATTTCCTGCGTATTTCGAAAAAAATTATGTATGCGGAATTTCAACACCGTTTTGCTGAAAATTTTGATTATTTTGCTTAAAATTTTGAATATTAAAATCGAAATTTTGTAAAGGTTTTGGTGTTGTTTTTCAAAATTCATACTTTTTTCAAATTTCGAATACCTTTTCCAACATATTTTTGCGAATTTTTGATGTCTTTCCAATAAAATTTTTTTCAAATATTTCTAGCACATCATTTTTAGCTTTGACACTGTCTCGAAAGCTGAAGAAGGTATTGGAGATTCGGCACAATTGTCCCTCCTCACTCAACACTCTCTCATGATTTTATGCCGAAAATACCCCACACGATCTCTAGAATCTTCGATCCACCATTGGGAAGTGTGACCTCTCCATAAACAAGGAGTTCTTGGCCGTGTACGCCTCGGCCCAACATGTGCACCAACTGAAACACACTATTTTTTTATTTCATATATTTTTGTAGTTTTATATGGTAAGAGCTTTGATCATAAATGCATTTTCAAGCGTTTGGCTGAATTGATCCGGACATATGGTGTGTGCATTTGTTGTTTGGTGATGAAAAGAAAATATTCATATAGTTTAGAATAATGATATTTGTAGTATTTCGAGCTTGATCAATGTTATAAATTTGCTTGTCATATAAGGATATGAGGAGGGTAATTTGTGGGGGTGTACACAATTTACTTGAGTGTATTAGACTAATGTGTACACTGTAAACAGTTGTGGGTGTATTCCACATTGGAAAATGTGTTATTGAAAATAATCACGTTTCTGAATTCCAATATCTTTACTTTATGCTTGCATTTTTTACTCCACAGCCACGGTTAATATGGACATTCTCTACAGGCTAAGTTTATTAATCAAAGACAACACATGCATTCCCTCTCCCAATCATAAGAAATTTCTTCTTCAACTCCATTTCCTCTTTCTCTAAAGCTCTCACTCCCACCTCCCGCACTAAGCCAGGATACTTAATTTCCACATATATAGAGTATCAACAACCAACCCGAATTTCACTTTTAATCCTACCCCTTTCCCACCAACAGATCGTCTTCATATTTAAAAATAAGAATTTGTTGCCATGATTATTCGATTTTAAAAAATTCAATGTCATTTATCCAACAAAGAACAAATTGAATGAAAACAGATTTTTAATTTTACACGGAGACTTGTTCATACAATTCATAAGGTTTTATTCAGAATGGAACATCTTTGATCGGATGTAAAATTATTCCAAGAACAGTAGGTGATTTTAGTCAAAAGAATGTCAACGTGCACAACTGACTGCATGTGCATTTAACGGATTTCAAATTGTAATTAAATATGTAAAACAACAGCTTAATTTGAGGCTTCGTATCTTCTAATTAATTACCAGCCCCTCTCTCTCTCCAAATAATTTTCCGCATGTAGGAATTCCCTATAAGCAACAATTTACTGTAATGGCTCGTTTGGTAGACATGATAGGAAAACAGCCCAAGAAAAGCTCCTGGAAACCATTTCTTATATATCTCACCCAAAAAATAAAGGTTTCTGATGTTTGATAGGCTTAATAGGAAAAATTTCTGATATTTGGTAGACTAAAATAGCTACACTATTTCTTTCATGTTGTTTGGTAGATCAAACTGTAAACAAACACAAAAACGGTTTCTGAAAAAGGCCAAGAACACTAAAAAAGAATAAAAGATTGAAAGAAAAGAAAGCAATTGAGCATTGGAATATCAAGATCACAAGACCCAAGATTTAAGTATTCAACCATGCATCCATACATGCAAAAGAAATATAAAGATGCAACAACATGCACGCGTAGGCTAGGAGTCAGCGGTCAAGCCACCTTCTGATTTGAAGATTGAGAAAAGCGTCCACACAAGCATACTGCACTTGCTGTTGAATTTCAGATCAATTCACATGTTGAAGGAAAGAAACTGCTAACTGAATTCTCTATTTTTATTGAATTTTCGTTGAAATGAATTACATGTATGAAGATGCTATATATAGTATCTAACAGTAAGAAAAAAAATTGTTAAAACATAAAAGCCGTAAAATACATTTTTATTATATAAAACCCGTTTCTTGGTTGAACATCCCCCCTCAAGCTGGAGCTTGGTAGATATCTAGCATGCCCAGCTTGG